>JAMQMW010000076.1:0-39955 GCA_024115155.1 Thelonectria blattea
CCCCCCGTCTCCCGTCCCATTTCCTTGCAATCTTTTTTGTCGGGTCGTGGGAGAGAGTTGCTGCGGCTGAAAAAGCGAGACGCAGCATTCAGTGGCTGCTGCTGCTTCTCCTGCCGGGTGACGTGGATGCCCGAGAAATTCCCCAGATGCAGGGTTTTACTAAAGGAGAAGCTGTAAGAGCTTGGGGGCCGAACCGAAGGAGGAGGAGGAGGAAGAGGGGCAGAGTTGGTTAGTTGAGGCTCTGCGATGGCGTGAGTTGGTGTCTTTGGTGTCAGACAGAGAGAGAGAGGGGGGGAGATAAGCTGTCAGCGCTAATGAAAGTATCTAGAGAGCAAAAAACCGACTTTGGATAAACCAAGTTGGACTCGATGGAAGACAACGCGAGAGTATCCGTACCCCTATTACCCCAAGGCAAAAAGACCCTCAACCTTCTGTGTCAGTCTCCAACTCTCCAAAGTTTCCAGGCTGCGTGTAGTTTTAGAGTCGAAAGAAATCCCAATAAAACTAGTACCATACAATAAAGGAAAAAAAATCAAAATCAAAATGTCATCCAAACAATCTCATCAAGCTGCTTCCATCTCAATCCATCCCAGGTATCCAAAGAATAAGTGAACCATTATCAAGCGACAAAGATGATGTTCCAACGCCCACAAGAAGGGATGCTTGAAGTCCCTGACCAAAATTGGCGACATGGGAGGAGGAAAAAGAAAACAAATCCCAAAAAGAATCAACCGAGCCAAGCAACATTCTGTTTATGTCACCCCCCTCAGCCATTAGCCAACTGATTGTCCCGATAGACGTCGCTATCACGCCTCATGAGTGCTGTCAACTGGTGCTCGGATTGCCACAAGCGGATCGCATGTCTCCCAACCCGTCGACGCTCGGCGGATGATGTTGACATCCTCGCTCCATTTCACAAAGGCTTCGCCTCTTGGGCCTCCGAACTCGACCGGCCCGAAATGGTTCTTGCCCGTGGGATCAAGGTGCTCGCTCGCAATGTGCTCAAGATACTCATCCCACGCCTTTTCCCCGCTGAACTTCTTGGAGCATTCCTCGCCCGAGCACTGAATCGACTCTGGCGTGCTGCAGCGCTTGTGACACGCCCTTTTCTGCGCCTCCTGGATTTTGGCCTCCAGCTCCTCGTCCCCCGGCAAGCGATTTTTGGGTGTATTGGCGAGATTCGGGCAAATGGACGCGACATGCATGCGGCGGGCGTGCTGCATGAACAGATCTTTGCGTTTGAAGGGCTTGCCAACCGCGGTGTACTGGCCGTCGCGCTCCTCCTGCTTCTTGCAAGAGTCGTGAAGGCAAAGCCAGAAGCGTGCCTTGACATGCTGCTTCTCCACGTGGCGTTTCCACTCGTTCTTCGTATGGAAAGCATACTTGCAGCCGGCAAATTGGAAGATGCACGTGAAAGGGCGCTGGTGATGGTGCCTATTCTGCCTCTTGGTGACACCCGCGGCACCAGTGTGACATTGAGTACAGCTCTCTACACTGCTCTCAGTCGTAGACGAGAATGCTCGAGCGGCGCCTGCACGGGAGATGAGGTTGGCTTTGGACAACCTGGATCGGGTGGCAGTGGCTCCTCTGACGCCGCGGCGGTCCCTTCTCTTGGGGGAAATCGAGCTACCACGGGCACGCGTCGGTGTATAGTCTTCGTCTTCTTCCTCGACAAGAGATACGTGAATCTCGTCTTGCATCTCGAGCTCGGGATAGTCGCTGTCGCTGGGGGGACTGTTGAGGCGGATATCTGACGACTGGATGCTCTGTTCGAACGACGCGGGAGAGAAGAAGTCATGGCCGGGGCTCTGACCGAGAAGAAACTCTCTATCCTGGTTACTGTCGACGTCACGGCAATCAGGTAGAGAGACTTGGCCGTGATGGATTTCCGAAGGATCAACGTATTCAGAGACGACACGACCACCATGGTCGCCATAGTTCCCGTAGCGGTCGCACGCAGCGCCGAACGGAAAGAATGTCATGTCAGGAGGGGTAATTGGTCCAAGGTAAACGTCTTGCGGCATATCGGGTGCCGGAGGAGTCTGGGTGCCGCTGATGTCCGAAGCATGGGGCTGAGAGGAGGGAGAACGCACCCGTGCTTGGGTTTCAGCGAGTGTCGATGGGTATGGGAGGTATGGCCGTGTTGCGCTGAGTTGAGAATTGGAAAAGGAGGGTTGGCCATCGTCGTGTATGCAATTGAGACTGGGATCGATGGCCTCCTGGAGAGGTTGCTGCAACTGTCCATGCGAGTGCCTGTTTAGGTTTCCATCGAGCCTAAACCCGTACACTGGGGCGTTGTAAATCATGACGGCGAATTCGAGGTACTCGAAGTGAAATGCGAATGGGTATCGTAGGAAGGGGAAGTACTGGGCGCTTGAGTGTCGAGAGCTGTTGCAGGTGTCTGGCCGATGGGACGAGGAAAAGGGGCGGAAGGATGATTGAAACCCACAACCGAGTTTCGGCAAGTCAATTGGAGTTGAAGAAAAGGGCAAACAAGAGGAGGATGTGCTCAAGGGAGGTAGACTGTAGTCAGACCACAGTTCAACCCGGTGAAGCGAAGGACTGGTGTGGATGGAGACGCAGGGAACGCATGTAGTGCTTGGGAGTTGGTGACAGAAGAGCTCGCTGAAGAGAAGACGAGCAAAGGTCGGCGGATGGTGCAGCGAGATATCGCGTTGGTAAAAGATGTAAGAGTGAAGAAGACTTGGGGAGCTGGGAATGAGAAGATTGCCCGCCATGTTGGGCCATGTCGAGTCTTTAAGTGCCATGGCCCTGCGTCAACTCTGACTGGCCAGTCGAGGGAACCCTCCATCTCGAGGTTCCAGAGAGCAGGAGCCAGAGCAAGAGCCAGCACAGTGACGGGGCATCAGTCTGTCATGCTGGGGCCCCCCAAACAGGCACTCAGCAGAGCCGCAATATGGAGTACGTACCGGTACATTGCTTGACCCTCGCCCAGAGACAGAGAGAGTGGACTCCGTCTGCACCATGGACGCTAGTTGGCATGGTGTGGCGCTGGGTCAGCCAACGAATTTTGCCATGGCCATTCCCTCAAGAATCAGACGGGACTTGTACACAGTACTTGTTGGTACTACCCATCAGACACCCCTGAGCCCTGGCCGCGTCTGACCATTTTGCTGGGGTCTCTGTGTCCTGCCGCCGGGAAGTGCTTGTCATGAGAAGCCTGGGGTGTTCCGGGGGGGAGGGGAGGGGGGATGAGCGACAGATTGCTGTGACAATGAGGGGTTCTCCCAAGCTGGGCTCTTCCGTGCGGTTACCACGGAAGCAACAAACCCAGGAGGATGGCTCGGGTTGACAAGCATATTGACATGTTCATCAGAGCTTGAACCGGGGTCTTGTTTGCCTGGGTCGATGCCTGGCAAGCGAAAGCTGCCTCGTGCTTCCTTCAAAGCCCCTTGCCAATGACATCGCCAGAGGTTGCCTTATTCCACTTGCTCAGGATTGGCCTCACGCCATTGGGTATTGCAAGAGAGCCTCTGGCCTCCGAATTTTTTTCGCTCTACTCGCTCGTTTGCCTTGTTTAGATCATTCGTCTGTTTTGTAGATACGAAGCGCCCTGTTCCGGAGGGCCATGTCGGCAGTTGTTTTCGAGTCTCCCAGACTTCGAAAGACGAGAATGGAATCGTCAAGGGGGGACAGCGCTAATCTCGTCGCGGTAATCGGCGTTGGTGGAGAGCAAAGACCGGCCTGGGGGCTATGGATAGAGTCTCGGGCTGTCGAAGTCTCGCTGTCTTCGGTGGGTCTTATCGTCGGGTGATGGGACGCCTTCAGCGGCACTGGAACAGTCAATTGGAGGGGCAGAGAACAGGATGGTTGTGTGGAGAGCTGAATCATGAGATTGTCGGGGAAGTGAATGAAGTAGATGCCATGACACACGCCTACCGAAAGGGTCGCCTAAAAGAATGTGATGGTGAGCAAGAGTTATGCAGGAGTCAGGACGGTGAGCAATGAGAATGAGGCCTTGACTCGACGGATTTGGGGGCCATGGTCGGAAGCCGCGAGGCAGACGCTGCCGCTTAACGCCGCCTCCATTGGCGCCTCACAAATGCAGATTCGTATCCGCGATTGTTGATGGACCTGTCAAGTCAGAGCGGGAGCGTGGTGGTTGCAAATCTTGGGGGTTCTGCCGCCTTGACTCGTAACAGTCTACCCAAGAAGGAACAGTGGCAGGAACGGGTAGCCACGATACCTCCTCAGCTGCCGAGTTCTGACGTGGACGTGGCGGTCCTGCCTCGTTTCGTCGTTTCGTCGCTGCTTCTTGGGCCAGTGAGAGACCGGGTAGCAGATAGGTAGCTGAATGCATCGAACCTAAAGAAGAAGGGATAGTGGCAGTGGAACAATGGAACCAGTCGAAATCGTCTTCTGGCCACAACCTGAACGCCCCGTGGTGGACGGATCATGGCGGTTCGGTCCTTCCCCACGGGCTGCGGGAAGGGAGGCAAATGACAACGGCAGACCAACGGCAGCTACCAACGGCTGAGACAGCCACAGCCACAGCCAAAGCCACCACGGCGACAATGAACTCCCCCATTAAGCTTGCATCTCAGCGTCGATCTCCAACAAGGCGCAGCATCAGCTCGATGCCTACTCCGGATAGTGGCCCTCGATATCGCAGGAGATGGACGAGAATAGAGCCTTTGGAGAAGCGTCCAAGTTAGGGCGACAGCCGCACCGTAAGACCTGGCCACATCCTGAGCCGTCGACGGTAAAGGCCAGCCCTTCAACCAGGTACGGATACAAACCTTGACGTGGGCCACTGGACCCAGCGGGACGATGGAGACGGTCAGTGGGCGCCGGAAGGACGAGCCGCAGTCGTTGATTGGCTCGACCGAACAAGATGCTGGAGAAGATGGGGTCAGTTCTTATCCGTGGATAGATTCGAAGATGGATGAGAGAGCATTGTCACTCGAAAGACTCCCTCCCCGACTCAGCATGGCAGGAAGGGACGGAAGGAGAGACCCCCCCGCTCAGCTGCGGGCTGCGGAAGGAGAGATCAAGGCTCATGGACGGGACGAATTACAGTGCCTTCCGCACGGAGTACGTCAGTATATCCGTACAGTACGAATACCCCTCCATACTCTGGGTGCACGGTCCACCCCGGCCGGCAAAGCCCTCCACTCAACAAGGCACCTGGACGCCTTCATCACAACACATCAACCAACAACTCAACTCCACCCATTGGAATGAAACGACCAACCCTGGCCCATCTTTTCAACGCCCGGCTTCCGTGTGTCAAGCCTGTCGACTCTGTTCTGCATGAGCCTCTGCCTTTGCCTCCCTGCTCATCTGCTCGCTCTGAGTCTGGGCTCGGTCTCGACTCTCGCCATTGCACCATCTGGTCGCCTTGTCGAAACTCACACCCTCTTCTATCCTACCCCTTCCTCTTCCTCTTTTTCCATTCATCTCGAACGAGTCTTCTCTGCAGCTTCAGCCCCAGAGCCAAGGCCCCCATGTTCGCTCTGGTCTAGGTACCTAGCACTCACACCTCGACGGTTGTGCGAGTCTGCTCTGACTTCAGAGCACGCTTGTTTTTGGGGGCTTGATTTGTTTGGGCCCTCGCTCCTCTCCACCGCTGACAATTGTACAGGTACGCCCGCGCCTATCTCTTGCCTTTTCATTTCGGCCAACGTGGACTTGACCAGAGCATGTTTTCTTTTGTACAGGCTGATTGTTTGATGCCCCCGGCTCCCCCCCGCTGCACGAGTGACGAGGGGACCCTGACAGGAACTTGCCAGACCCCAGTTCAACTCGCGAGACTGACCAAGAGCCTGACAGCTCGAGATCGAGAAGATGGCATCAGAGAAGCTACATATTTCCAGGGGGCTGGTCTCATACACTAACCACATGACGGCGCATTCGCACCTGCAGCTAAGGCGTCAACAAGGAGAGTGGGCGAGAGCACACATCACGACCACAACCCATCAAGAAGAGGGGACCCGGTGACGCCTTCTTTTTCAAGGTTTGCCAGAAGGTGAGTTAGCTGAAGGGCAGTGATTCGTGCCCATTCAAGCTCAGCTAAAATTGAAGGACAAGGCCGGGCAAAGAGGCCCATCTAATCTAAGTCTGCAGCAAAAGCTCAGTCTTTTCAATTCGATCCATATCATGGCCAAGTTTTTGGCAGCATTCAGTATGACATGAAATGACCAAGGACCAGCGCGGCCCCAAAAAGATACGTGCAACATTGCCCAAGAGGTAAACCGCCCACAAGTGTCCGTTATTAGGCGCCCAAGATCGAGGCCGCTCCGCTTGCGGACAACCAGATGCAAGCCTTCCTGTCTCGACCGGTGTCCACCGGTGGGCATGATTAGACGTTCTTGTCGTCATTGGCCGGGGTGAGCCGACGGACGCTGCGAGTGTGTTACCAGTCCCCTTTTGCAGTTGCCTAATTGGTATAGTACATAGCGACAGCCGGCCGGTGGTTGCGGGTTGATGAGAGGGACTTGTCTGTTTTCTCTTCATCGGACAATGTGACATCAGCCACGCTGGCTCGGGACCCAAGATACGAACCACGAACCATGAAAGCCGGTCCACTGGGCTGGGCTGAGCTGGGCTGAAGATGCCGTCCTACCGCCCGAGGGGCTGTCATTGATCAAGACGACGAAACATGCTAGAGAGTTGCAGCGAGATGGGGCACGTACGGAGTACATACGCTGATACATATGTGTGCCAGGTATTCTTGGCGCAACTCGAGCTGGAAACAAGCAGGCAATTGTGGCACGGATGGGCCAACTGGAAGCTCCCGCCGGCGGTCAGCAACGAGCACGTCAAAGGGGAAACGAGGGTGCACCAAACCGGTCCCTCGATAGCACGGCCGAGCAGTTCTCCCACATTGGCGGCCAGGTGGAACCCCGAAAAACAAGCGCCCGCCGCCGTCCACGCTCGGGCGGCGGAGCATCCATGGCTTAAGTTGTCACTGTCGGTGGGATGGTGGATGGTGGATGGTGGAATCTGGGTGACCTCACAAACGACAGGCAACCTGGGCCGGCCGTCTGGAGGCTTGACTGGATTCCCCCACGTCCCCAGTCCCCAATTTCTAGAGAGGGCCCGAGCGAGGAAGACGGACGGCCCTGGAGAGAAGCAGCAACGTTTCGCCGGTCTGATGTTGGCAGGATCCATTGCTCAACTTTGACGGAGGTGAAGACGACCGTGATTGGACGCGCCTATAGGCTATTGCCCATCCGCGGCCGCCGTCCAGGGGTGGGCTTGTCAACAGGCACTGCCCATCTTGATTCAAATCTCTCTCAATCTCGTTCGGCCCTCCTGGTTCCAGTTCCCGATTCTCAGTATCGATCGCAGCCAAGCCCTTGATCGCTGCGAGGGAGCATGGGGAACGACCATCCGCCCCCGAAAGTTGCAGGGGTGCAATCCTGCCCGACAACTTAGACTCGACTTTCCGACTTTTTAGTTCAACTCCAAGCCGCGCCCGTCTCCGCTTCCCCTCCTCTCTTCTCTCTCAGCTCTCTCTGTTTTTACCTCGTCGTCCATGACCACACAAGTGTGGATCGCGACAAGACGCCGCGGGTTTTGTCTTGTGCCAGTATGTACGGATACTTCGACATGCAAAGTACGAGTACCTACCCACCTCCGCCCGGGACTCGTACCCCTCGTACGGAGTACTCTTGGGTACATGCCTGCTACTGCACCCAAGGCCCGAGAGACTGGCCATTGGGAGGCTAGGCCTCCTGCGGATATGGTCTCATGCTTCGCCCGGCGCCCAGGGACACACCCTGACTGCACTGCACCGCGCTGCACCGCACTGCTGCTGCTGCTCCAAATCTGGTCACTTGTTGGGGGCATTCCCACTTCTGAAGGAGAGAGAGATCGACCCGACCAGACCCTGACGTGCCGAACCATCATCGCCCATCCCCGTGCAGATCCATGGATGGAGCACTGCGCTCCGCGGAGGTGTCGACTTCTTGTCGTTCCCCTTTTGGAGATGCGCTTCAACTTGCCAGACTGACTCCACCGCATACGGAGGCTCCGAGACAAATGCTGACATGCCGTCAGGTGCGGTGCAGCGCAGTGCAGTGCAGACGAGAAATGCTTCCATGACGGCATGGCCAACCTCCTCGTGCACCGCAACGCGACTAGCACAGTTGCCTTCCGACGCTGGTCGAGTTTGCCTTATCATGGCGGTGAGCACTTGGACGCGTGGCAGCACATGTGTGTGCAAAGCGGTGCGTAAAACTTGACGTGAATTCTTTTACGTTGCCACCAGCTTAGGGTATCCTGACATTAAAGATTTCGTGACTATCCTCAGGTACATATCATCCGTCAAATTTAATCGCCCAATCTTGAGAGAAAATAGCAAGAGGGGAGAACAAAAGACTCGCATAGAACATTGCTGCCGTAAAAGTCAAAAGAAAAGCCGTGTCGTTGCTTCGTTACATCCCACCAAGTGACTTCGTGTAATCATACTCGCTCCTTCACTCGTAGATTTCTTAGAGCTCCTGAGGAATAGTAGCACTGACCATGCATCCGTCACATTTCTGATGGTCGCAGGGTGGAAGGCACTTTGTCGAAAGACTTAGGTTGTTATCCTGCTTGCATGCGCACTGAATCTCATGGCCGTTAATAAAGCATCCTGACATGGGAGTCCAGTCTTTACTTACGCATGCCCACATGTATGTCTCTTGCCGTGTCTTCTTGTGTCGTGCCCCGTCCCCGTGGACCGTCGTCTTGCGTTTTAAGCCGGATGGTGATCTTGATCTTGGCGACGACGACGAAGACGACGACGACGAGAAGGACTCGGGACTCGAGCTTGACTGCTTGCTCGAGGCTGTCGTGCTCGACCCGGCACTATCTTGCTCGGCCTGCTCATCATCGCCACTGGGGTGCTTCCACTTGTCGATGCTCTTCTTTGGGCCAACCCGGCCACAAAAGTGATCATCGATGTGGTTGCATCGTGCGGTCCAAGCATTGGCACCTTCTTCTTCAATCACCTTGATCTTCTCACAGAAGCCACACCAAAACCACTTCTTGCAGTGCCGCCCGAGTCGGCACTTCTCGAACTTTTCTTCAAGTTGCTTGCTGTCTTTGATCTCGTGATCCTTGATTAGATGGTGTTTGAAGCTCTCTCTGCGTTGACAGACCCTACCGCATGGCTCGCTCTGGCCAGGGTCCCTCTCCTCGCACTTCCACGTCTCAAGCTGCCAGTGCTGGCTGCTTTCGTGCCTCTTCCAGTCGTTCTTGCTGCCGAACGATTTGGGGCAATCCCGAAATGTGCACCCGTATGGCTTCTCGTGCCGTTTGAGATGTTTTCTGGCCAGCTATTAGCGATGAAACAATATAGTGTTTTGAAGAACTGACTTGAGTTCACATTGCCGATTGAATGTCTTGTTGCAATGTGAGCATGGATGTGCGCTCTTCTGGCTCGCAGACTCCTGACTTGAGCCCGACGACTTCCCATCATTAGGTCCGTCACCGAGAGCACGCGCTAGAACATGCCTGGGCAACTTTTTGAGACATTCCACGACCTTGTCGGTTGATTCCGAGCATAGTTGCTTCAAGATGTCCTCCAAGCCCGACGGAACATTGGGACTGGAGTCTGCTTTCTGGGCGTCTGTGGGTGGCGCTGTCAACCTGGGCTGCTCTGATGGGCGAGTCGTAGTGGTCTCCAGAGGACTGTCGCAGTCACCATCGTGTTGTAGAGGCTCAGCGGCGGCATCAAAGGGACCATCTTCCTCGTCGCTGCTCACCGAAACCGCACTACCTCCTTGGACTTGAGTCTGGCGCCCATTTTGGCTGGGGAAGCGAGCAGCAGGGAAAGGCACCGGTCGGCCATTCACTTGCTGACCAGACTGAAGTGAACCTTCGGTAGAGTTGATTGATTGCTCGAAGCTCTGGCAAGCGCGTGATGAGTCCAGGGATGGCTGTGCATTCTCCGAAGAATTTGCATCCTGCAGAAGGGACTCGAAGTCCTCACGAATGTCTTGAGGGCTAGTATCCATCGGCTGGTGGCCGAGATAGGCGGCTGAATATGAATTCTCGACGGGTCTTTGCATGTTTGTGGACGGGGGAGGGATCATGTATGACAAGCCTCCGCCTCCAACACCTTGTAGATCGGCCCGTAAGGTGGGTTGGCTGGGGACCTGGACATCGCGGTAGATGTACTCTTCCAGATCAGCATCGGCATTCAGGTCCTTGTTGTGGATGCGACGGAGATGTGACCGAAAGTTATCTGCCCTGGGCCATATCTTGGGTGGATCCCGGCTGGCACACGGGTCAAAGGGGCAGACATAGCAAGAGCCCGACACTGTGAGGTCGGCATGGACGCTCCTCTTGTGTCTATCGAGATCGTTCCGGGTACCGAAGCCCCTCGTTCTGCTGCATCTTGGGACATCACATCGGAAGGGCTTTTCGTGCCTGAGGTTGTGCTTTCTAATTTCTTCGTTAGCGGGAGATTCGGGAGACTCATTGGGGTCGTTGCTTACTTGAGCTCAGACTTTGTTCGAAGAAAGGTGTCACATTCAGCACAGAAATTCTTGTTCTCTCCGGTTGAGCTCAGAGGAGGCTGTGACGGTGGCCAAGAAGCAAGCTGGGTAGTGGTGATAGGTTGCGGTCCCATGTGAAATCCTTCCATGAGAACTGCAGCGTTATGGGCCTCGGGGTTGGTATCCCCGTCGTACGTCGAGGCATTCTCGACACTCTGGGGGACACGGCTACCGCCGTATGCAGAATCTTCGGCACACGTGTCGGATTCGGATGGCAATCCTCGATTCCTGAAGTTATGGAAGGCGGGCGTGGCGGTGTTGTAGTTGCAGCCGCCGACGACTCCTTGCATGGGCTGACCGGCATGAATTGGAACCCAAGGGTCCTCGCGCATGCTATAGAATCGTCTTAGGCCGAACGGATAGGGATTCGTGCTGGGGTCGTGAGGGCTAGCCGAAGTTTGGTTCCCGGCATATTGGGGATGATTGGTGCCGAGAGGATCGGCACCTTGGTGGTGGACTTGGGCAGGATTTGAGGCGTCCATCGTGATTGCTCGGATTGGAAGTGATGTCGATGGCGAATCGTGGAGTGAGTGTCGAATGCTTCTCGCGTCGTCCTCTTAGCCGAGAGGAGTGATGAGGGTTTGCATACAAGACGACTTCCCCTGCAGGTGATGTCGGAACAGGAGGTATACAAGATGTATCGATATAGGAAGGCTGTAACTGCTCCGAGAGTCAGTGACGTCGACCACTTAGTCAATTAGGATTGATTCAGACGCACTTCCCGAGCCAACAGGACACAGGACCAAGTCCTTACGTTGGAGGCAAGCTCTCCAAATAGGCCAAAGGAGTGTCCAAGGTAAAGAAGAGTTGATTACTATAATAGGTGGGTGGCGAGAGTGTTGAAAGTGGTGTCGGCGAAGGTGAATTGACGGAGCTGCCGCGACACGGTCTCAAGAGCGTCAAGGACGAGGCTGTTGGGGCGACGATGAAAGGAGGAACAGGATGAGCACGGGAAATCCAACAAGGGAGGAAAATAGGGGGACAGATGAAGCGGTGCGGGGAGGTCGAGGGAGGTAAGAAATGCAAGACATGGAGGGAGTTATGAATGAAAGATGGACGGGGGGGATGGATGAGGGGGATGGAAGGGATGGATGGGATGGATAAGATGGACGCATGTACGAGGGGGGCTGCAGCTCCCCAGACAAAGAGCCGAGAGAGCAAGAAGAGCACGAGCAGGAGTACAGAGAGCACAGAGCAGAACGGAAGAGCAGAGCCTCCTTTGCTGCAAGAATGTGTACGAATGCTGCGACGCATCAGTTTATTTGGTGACGGAGGGAGCGGGGGAGTTGAAACGGACGGGAAGGCGCGGCTGGGTGGAGTCCCGTTTGCCTTATGACCCTTGTCTGCTCAGGGAGAGTGGTTCGCAAAAAAAAAGAACACCATGATGACCTCAACTGGAACCTTTCTTGCGAGCCACTGCGTTCATCACGGGAAGCTCAAGGTCCGCTCAGAACAGGCTAGAACAAATCCGGATGGAGAAAGTGCTGTGTCAGCGATGGGGGGCAGTGCAAAACACCCGACGGCAAGAGAGGGATTGAGTTGGGAAATGGTGATGGAATCTCTCGTCTGGGCGTCGTACGTGAGGAAGGAGCGATGGGATTGGACGCGCCTCTCTTTCCTTGCTCAAGTGTTTTCCTCAAGAGTGTCGGCAGGTGCCCCCCAGCCCGCCTCACTTTTCTGGCTTTCGTCCACTGAGTCCACCGACTTCTCGTGTGCAGCAGGCCTCGAGCCAATGAGAAGCCCGAGTCACCCTCTTGGGCTGGCACTTGACGTGCGGACAAGCGCAAGGCAACCTCTTCCACAACCAGGCAGCTACGACGGGAGAATAAAAACGCTCACCAAACAAGAGCATTCACGCCCAACTGGTTTTGCGAACCACGGCCGACACTGACGAGCGAATCTCCTTTTTCCACTGCATGACACAATTGTGCTCCTCTCTCCACCGTCTTTGTCCTGCGAGAAGACGCGTGCTGCGCCACCGTTGGTAAGGTATTTACATGCACGGATACATGGTACCTACCGAGACCCTCTCTGCGTACGACTGACGAATTCATTCCAACTGCCACGGCCTGGTCACGCTTTCTGGACAGGAACTGACCGACGCACTACAGTATTCGCGCGGATGCTCCCTCGAGCCCGAGATGGCTTGATAAGCATGCAGCTTGAATCAACCCCGACCGGTTGCTCCCTCATCTTGCCTTCACTGGATTGCAGCGACTGGCGGTCCACCCACCCAAGTTGGGCCTCACTGATACAGAAGTCACAAGACATTGAATTGTCCGTTTCGAGTCACTTGCTTGAAAGCACTGGGAACTTAATTGAGCCACCCTGATGGCTAATTTAGATACGTACGACCTATTAACCTTGCACCGGATTTTGTCTCTGACTAGGCCGTGCACTCGTGGTGTGCTCGACTGATGCCGTGTGCGAGAACCCGAGTCAACGGCAATATCCTTCGACGCGTCTCAAAAGATGGGACAAGGCATCGTTGCTAGTGGGTGGCCCATCTATTCTGCCTCGAGTCTTCCAAGCGGAGTGACCCTGTTCGTATCTGTGCAGTTGGGCCAATATGGCTGCTTATGGCTGGCCCCCCGATCCAGCCGACAGTTCTCTCTTTTCCCCCTCGAGGAATAGTATCCACCTTGTCATTGATGATGGCTCTTTCCCCGGTCTCATTCTGCACTCTCGAGACTCTTTCTGGGTGCCAAGTTTGGGCTTGCCCCCTTTCTGCGAATTGGGACGGCTGCATACCCGTCGGCCAGCCACTTCTGCACGTTACCGCAGCGAGACGGGCCGCATCGCTTCTTCAGCTTGCCCAACGACCACTCGGGGCCCCCCCCAGAACACCATTCTTGGCTCTCGGACCTCGATGCTGACAGAAAGCATTCTTGGGGATCGAGTATTGGCTCAAACCAGGTAGCTGGGATTGGCGTCATGCACCCTTGAGGGTGTATCTCGAGGATCCATCTCGAGCACCCGTACCGAGACAATACCCAGCCCTAACGGCCGACTCGCGCACAGTGCTGCACTCTCTCCCTTGCCGGGCATCCAACTCGTCGTGGTGGTTTTTAAGCTTGAAGCACAACACCCACCGTTTGTTTCTATTGGCTCGGGAGCTCCCGCCACTAGATCAGGACCGAAGACGCTCCATAGAGGTGTCATGTCTGGTCGGACCTCAGACGACGCCGAACCGATTCGAGAACCCCTCCCTTTCCCATTGTCGACCTGAATCTAGACCCGAAAACGTGCTGCAGCCAAGAATGCAGAAACACTCCCGTGTCTGGACTTGCCTGCCACCTTCCCCGCCGTTATCAACGCGACATGTTCCGCGAAAACGCACTGTGCTACGAGAACTCGACAAGTCCCCGGTACATCGGATATCCGCCGCTGCATCCTGCAGGATGCTCTTTTGAGCGAAGTGTCAAGGAGCTATCGAGATGCGTGGCGATGATATCGACTTCTGATCCTGGAGTAGGTGCATGCCGTCCCGAGCGTGGCCTCAGTGATTGGGCCCCCAAGGTCTCCAAGGTAACAATTGTATACATGTTCATAACCTCGCCGAGCACTGGTTCAGTGTAGGTGGCTCTTGTTGCCACTGACCCAGAGTTGTTGTTTCCTCGACTGAGCCTGATTGAGAGAACAACTCGGTGCGGTCGTTCCCTATAAAGAAGCCAGGTAGACCCGCGTAAATCTGATCAATTCATGTTCCATCAACATCTTTCACAAGCTCTCTACATCACCGGTGCTCTCCGAGGTCAACCCTTCAAATCACAGTAAGTACTTGGCCACCCCAGTTCTTCCATCGACCACGAACCTGACCATGGCTCCGCAGACGACGCCCAATACTCCTCGATACCTACTCAGAAACAACCCCCTTTCCACCGCAGATCAACATGTGTGACTGGGAAGAGTTCCTATTCCCCTGCGGCCACTCGATCCTCCGCCGCAAGTCCTACTGCCACTTTGCGCGGAACGACCCCAACAATGAATGCTACGGCGTCAGGGTGCTGCGCAACTCGTGGCGCCAATCATCCGCCTGTGACAAGTGCCTCGCCGTCGCTGGACAGCAGTGAAACTAGGTAAACAGCTCGCCCGACTCCAACCGGGGCCTCTCACTGAGGGGTGGCCGGTCCGGGAGCCGATTGGTGATGTGGGAAGGGAGGGACGGCTGGTTTGATGACGTTTTCGGAGCCGGCTTTTGGCCGTTCGGTTACTATTGTCATTTGGTGTCGTCGTCACGTATTTCCTTCTATATTTCAGCTACTATATATGCTAAGGGGGTCAATTGGCAATTTGTCAATGGCAGCGTTGGGGAGAACACATGAGGACGTGAGCATGGAGGCATGTATTTAGAGCTGGCAAGATAATGGAGAACCGGCAATACAGACACTTTCCCATGAGCAATGTTCTTCTTGATTCTATTACCCGTCAATATGAAATGAGCCAGAGCTGCTGTCCACGGACCCCCTCCCCCCGTCCCCGTCGTACAAGCACCGGCGCAAACTGTTCCACACGCGGCCATTTTGGGGGGAGAAGAAGGTCGAAGCACAAGGGAGGGGGCGTAGAAATGCCCGCAGGCCAAGAAAGAGCTGAGTGGTGGCGTGTGTTTGTGACACGCACCTCCCTTCTCGTTTGCTCGTGATACGGGAGGTGGAGGGGAGGGGAGGGGAGGGAACGTAAAGTACCGTACTGTACAGCACGGGAGACACAGCATGTCTGTGGCTGAGTTGCCGTGGAGCCGAGGATTGGGTCCTCAGAGGGTGCAGATATTGGGACTTGGTCGATGCAGGAGGGAGGGTGTGAAGGGGAAGGGAGAGGAGGGGGGGAGCCCTCCGCTTGGGACGGAGAATGCATGGGACCGCACGGGATCGAGTATTCGAACTCGAGACTGGCTGCATGAGGGGGAGTGGGCATGACGGGAGTCGAGTCACGGTGGTCCTCTGGCTGATATGAAGCGTGAGATTTGAGGGGGTCGTGGGAATCTAACGCTCAGGGGGGAAGTCTCTGCCATTCGTCTTGGGTACAAGCGGCACAGCAGCGGAGAATACAAGAATGGGCAAGACTCTTTTTTACAACAGAATAGCATGGAATCAGAGAGACAGATCGGAGAGCGAGTGTGTGAGTGTGAAGCAGGGCGGAGTAAAAAAAACACGAAGCAGGAGATGGCACAGGCATGCAAACGCACTCTCACACACACACACACACACACACGACACACGCACAGTGGAACACTATAGGACAACAAGAGGGAACATTTTCTTGCCGCAGCGGCAAACAATGATTGCCAACAAAAACAAAAAAACACTTCATAACTTGCAGCCGTCGACTCCTCGCGTCTCGGCTAGTCAATCCGTGTTTGTGGCGCCCTCGACGACGCCGACGACGTTGTACCGCTTGGAGAAGAAGGTGACCCAGTCGTTCAGGACGCCCTTTTCCTTGTCCGACAGGTCGTGCCATTCCGAAACGGCGTCTTCGGGCTTAACCGACGACTTTGCGAGGCCCCTGGAGGCGTCCTTGCCGGCGAAGACTGTTACAAATTAGTGAGCTATCTGAGAGAGAGAGGAATGGGAAATGGGGATTGTACCGTTGTATGAGGCACCGGGGGCATAGGACTTGTTGCCAGTAACATCGTAGACCTTGCCCTGTTGAGTGGTTAGCCATGGTTTGTGTGTGTGTTTGCAGAGGGAGGGAGGCTGGCTGGCTGCAGGAGAGGAGGACAGCATACTTTGATGGCCACATAGCACTTTTCACCCTCGGCTCCTAAGTGTACGCAAGACTTCCGTTAGCAAACATGTTCCATTCTCCCATGTTCCATCCTCCCATCGGCCATGAAGCCCCCCAAAGGCCAGGTTTTGAGGGGTCCGCACCGTTTGCCTTGGCGAGCTCCTCCCGGGAGATGACATCGTCCTTGGGCCGGTTCAGCTGGACGGCCGTCTTGGGCTCAAACTTTCCAGACATGGTGTATACAAGAGTTGATGAGTTTTTTGCTTGGATAGGTATGGATATGGTGAGGAGGATGGATTGAATACACGGGACTTGATTCCGTCATGAGCGAGCGCTTTCAATTGATGCCGCCCCCGCCAAAAAAAGCAAGCAAGCCTCGGCCCCGGAATTGGCCCGTGCCCATTGGTCCATGATGCATCCGGCCAACGACTCCAGCCCATTAAGCAAGCATCCATGTGAGTCCAAAAAATCACCACCACCACTCAAAGCCTTCATGATGTCCGTCTCGGCCGTCGCCTCGCTGCGGCCCTTGCGAGGCCAATGCTTCCGCACAGCCTCGTCCGGACTGCTATCCGTCCATGTCAAGTCCCGTTGCGCTTCCATCCGCATCCGCGCCGTGATACCCCTCCATCCGCACCGACGATTCCAATCCACCGACTCGACCTCCCGCCCGAATGACAAGCCAATTGCTCGGAGACAGGGCCAGCTGTCCAAGCAGCCGCAGCAGCAGCAGCAGCAGAAGGAAGAGCGGATAATCACCATAGGGAAACCCAGCATCGGCCAGCTCACCCGCAACCTGCGCATCATTGGCTTCTTCCTGACTCCGACGGGTATCAGAGCTGGCTTTCGCGAGAAGCCCCTCTGGACGATTCTCTTCGTGATAACGTGCGCATCGCCTCTCCCTTTCCAACAACTTGACAGCCTAACTAACCCCTTCTTCCAGAGTCGCCACCATCCTATGGACCCTCGCCTCCTCCATGTACAAAGCCTACCGCATCGACATGCAGTGCATGACCTTCCCCGAACCCGCCGGCACCACCCTCCGCTGGGCCCTCTTCTACTCGGACCACTGGCCCGACCCCGAAAAGGCCCTCGCGTACTACAAGCTCGCCGTGCGCCAGTGCGCAGAGGTCGGCCTGGACGACTTCTCCGACGAGGTCCTGGGCCTGCGCATCCGCATCTCCCAGTGGCTCCTCCGGATCGAGAACTACCCCGGTACGACTCAGGTGCTTGAGTCCGTGTTGGAGGACCTCTTGAAGTGGCTCGAGGTCATGGAGAAGTCCGTCCGGGACGGCAAGATCGACAAGGCCGGTCAACCCGTCACGCTTTCTCAGAAACCCGCGGCTCCGGAGGCGGCTCAGAAGGAGTCCCAAACCACCATCACAGCGAACTCACCCCGTGACGAATCCGTCCCCGAGAATCTCTGGCACAAGCGTCGCCGCCTCCTCAAGCTCGCCGTCTCCACCTCCCTCCGACTAGGCCAGCTCTACGCCGACGAGCACGTCCTCGACGTCGACAAGTCCCACCAGCGCCTCGCCTGGGCCGTCGAAACCGGCCTGGCCGAGTTCCGTCGCCGCAAGGCCGAAGGCGTCAAGGAAGGGGAAGGCGACTGGCTCTCCCCCGAGGAAACGGGCGGCATGTTCGAGGCCCTCGCCCACGACTACGAGTCCAAATCCCAGTTCCACGTCGCCATCCCCCTCTTCTTCCAGGCCCTCCGCCTCTGCGACTCCCCCTGCCACCGCCCCGTAATCATGAACAACCTCGCCGCCAGCTTCGCCCAGCTACCCTTCTTCACCCCTGACTCCTCCTCATCCTTCCCCTCCCCCTCCCCATCCCTCGCCCTCGCCGGCCCAAACACCCATCCCCTCCCCACCACCCCCAAGGACTGCCACGACTCCGCCCTCAACTGGGCCCGCAACTCCTACCAGCACGGCATGGAAGTCCGCGGCGAGGCCCGCACCCCCGAGTGCGACGAGGCCTGCGCCGTGGCCCTGTGCACCTGGGGCGACGTGGCCGCCATGATGGGGAACAAGGAGCTCGCCCGCGAAAAGTACAACCAGTGCGTCAAGATGAGCAACAGGCTCCAGTTCCGCCAAGGCGTGAAGCAGGCTCGCGCCGGTCTGGAACGCATCGGGCCCAAGACTGCGTGAGCGCTGGGCTTTGGGCAGGGTTGATCGAATTGTACGATAGATGTGATGTGTGGCGGTTGTACGTTAGAAACATGTTGATATATGTATATATCTGGGATATAGACTTCGATCACGGATCCTCACATCACCAGAGGTTCCTCAATGAACACATGACTGATAGATGGAAAGAATGCATTTGCTTCTCGTCTAAGAAATGGACCAACGCCGTATACCACCCGAGACGCAGTACGGCGCAGAAAGCTAGAGCTAGATCTACCGCGTCCTATGCTCCGCCCGACTGCCTGAATGAGATGAATCCCCTTCATTCTTTCCGTGACCCATATAAAACCACCCACGTAAGCGACAAGGCAAAGAAAATGCTCACTAATAGCATGCCGCAATCGCTCGCAAATGCATCCCAGACCTAAGCTCCAGACCGACACGGCCAAGTTATTCATGCCAAACCGAACGCCTTGCTCTTTATCCCGAACCCGCCCCGTTGCGCGCAATCTCGTCGTCCGAGTTCGTGAATTACACCATCTTCTGTCTCTTCGCCTCCAAGCCGTTTCCTGATGCCACTGTGGCAGTGCCGCTGCCATTTGCCGGAAGGTCTACCAAGGCGGGTCTCCCAGCACTGGTGTCTCCGGGTGGTGGACGTTTCATGGTCGGCGGCCTATACGATCCCCTATTGGCGAGTGGGCTGCCTGGACCGCCTGGTGCACCTAGACGGCGAGCATGGTCCAGTGACGGATTGACCATGTTTCCTCGCCCATTCTGGGAGCTGGGAAAGGATGGTCGAACTGGGGTGAAGCCGCCAGCGTTGCCAGTTGGTGCTGCGGATGTTTGGCTGCTAGGCGGAGCCACATGCTGACCGCTCCTGGAGACCGGCTTGGAAGAGTTGTGGTCAATTCCCGGGGTTTTTCGAATTGAAGGGCTCTCTGCTTTGGGGTTGAAGGCTTGCTGTGCTTGAGGCATCGCAATACGGCTACTGGCCGCGCCTTGGATGGCGTCTTCGGGCAGCCGGCTGACTGCCTTGGCAGAAAAGAAGCCAACCGTCTCCGGCACGCCCCCAGGTGGTGGTCCAGCTGGAGGGGGTGGCGGTGGTGGCCGGGGGCCGCTGGCCTGGTTTGGTGTCGTCGTGCGAGGTGCGACCTGAGGTCGGTTGTTCGGGGCTTGCTGGCCAGGACGAGACTGGGCTTGATTTGGAGTCTGCGGATTGCGAACTGGGGGCCCCGAAGACACTGATCGGTTTGGCGGTTGGGCGGGGGGTGCCTGGGGACGAGACTGGTTCAAAGCAGGTCTGTCACTCGGGGCTTGCCTTGTCGTCGAGGTGGACAACATGATCTCGTCAGGGTGGCCGTCTTCTGGCACACAAAAGTCGGCTTCGTCGAGTTCTATCAACTATCATTCAGCCTGGAGTTCCTCAAAGCCATCCGAGGACATCATACCTCCAAGGAAGTCTTCAAACGAGTCGGCCACAGCAACAGATTCCTTCTTTACCACCGTTGCCGCTGTCGACGGCCCCCCAACCGAAGTCATTGGTACCGGCTTGTCCTCGTCTCGCTTTATGAAGTCGGAGTGGCGATGGAGGTTGTTTTGGTCGAACTTCTTGACAGGCTCGGCCTTCACTTTGATCACCTGCTTGACGTAGTCCTTGTCATAAATGCAGTTTCCAAGCACATTGCCGAAGCTCCTCAGCGCTCGCTTCAGACCATCAGTGGTGCCCTCCTTCTTGGCCTTCTCAAAAGCCATGGCCTTGCCCTTTGCATTCTCAATCGATCCGTACCCAATGTCTTCGTGGTAGGTTCCATCTCGTAGGGTGATGCGGACGATGACGGACAGACCAATGCTGACACGTTGGGTGTTTGGATTTTCGTCGGCGAAATCGACCTGGATGTTTTGAATCGACGACGACCATCCGTTGAAGCCGAATACTTCGTTTGCGAGGGCGATGCACTTGTCGGCGGTGAGATAATGGACTTTGGAACCACCAGGGCCGGCACGCGCTGAGATGTATTCGGGGCCAAGCTGCTTATCGAGCCGAGCAGCAATGGTGGCGATTTCTTTGGCAGTCCATCCTGATACGCGAGGTTTCGCTTCCTCAAAAGGGTTGGGCACGATCGTGTGTTGATCACCTGGGCTAACATCACGGTCAGTGAAATGAGGCAAGAGAGGAACATGCAACGTACGCAGGCATGGCGGACGGAATTTCAAAGCCGTCTATGTGGTCATTTAGATCGGCGCTTGATGAAAGAGAGAAGATTATGAAGCGAGATGCGTGATTGTGTCCAGCAAGGGGAGCGGTGATGTCGCGACCAAGCGAGGACGATGGACGTTATGTTTGGACTCGACGCGCTGGCAATCGCGTCGGGTGCCTGATGAATGACAGGAGAGCACGTGACTGCTTTGAAATCGAGATCCACCAGTTCAAACGGCCCCGTTGCGACTGCCGCGAAGGGCAAGATCTGACCCCACTACTCATCGAGGGACGGACAAGTTCATTGAACAATTAATCCCCGGCCTTGAGCGCACAATAAATAAAGACAATGACCTTCATAAACCCTAGGTTGATGAGACCCTGTAACTGTGCGAAATTGGGGGCCGTCTCAGCTGAAAATGCCCAAATGACGACTTCGACATTGTGTAAGAGATTGATTGAGGGGCGGACGGGAGATGTTCCGCACTCATCATCAGGTACCAAATCAGTTGGTGGTGGGAAGATTCTCTATTTGTTGGTTCATCAGGTTCCCCTTCCCATACGCTACTCTAGAACACGAATCCAGTACTTGGATATGCTTTAATAGTTAAAGCTGTTTGCTTGGACAGTTGTTACCGACACCTGCAGTATACGGATGCTGAAATACTCAGAGCCTCGGGTACCTATCCAAAAGTGATTTCGACTATTGACGTCAGGGGGGGTGACTGGGAAGAGTCGTATCGAGCTCGCGATAACCAGGGCACAACGAGCGCTTAGGCCCCAATTGATCGCAAATTTAGTGCCCCTTGCTCGAGGGAGATGATCAGGACAACGGAGTCCACATGGACCTCGTTTTGGATCAACCCGCGGGGGAGTGCTTGCAAGGGTCTTGGGGCAGCTGAACAAGAGACTTTGCGCCAACAAAGTCGTGGAGAGGACAGGGAGGAGTTAGTTGCGTAGAATGAACGAAGCGTGACAAGGTTTAGGAGCCAGGATTGCAATCACGGCGACGGAAACCATTGAAGATGCCACTCGAACCACATTGTGATTGCTTCATCTGATTGGGGCTGAGACCCTCGAGATGCTTGACAAAAACGAATCTAACTACCTACATATATCAAGCAGGAAGAAATGACCTAAGCCGAGAAGGAAAGGGGAAAAAACCAAGATACATTATATCCCTGCTACCCACGAGGGCAGAAAGGGACATCAATAATCGCAGATAAACGCCGTTCAACCTTGCCACAACACGAAAGGGGATGCCGAAGGAAGTCTATGCCAGCCGTTGATGCCAAATGAAAGTCGTACCGGTGAAGTCGTGATATGTGCAGTTCTGACTTGCCCAAAGCGCCGTTGTTATGCAAATGTGTTCCTCTTGGGAGGTAAGCCGTCTACCATGGTCCAACTCGAACAGCAGAGCCGTACGTGCCCGACACCAGCTGGTCCAGAATAGAGCTGGGCTCCGCAGGGTTGGAAGAAGTTCCGTTTCCGTTATTTCCCATCCATCCAACGTTATTCGCCATCGCATTTATCGCACCGACAAGGCGGCCGCCCGATTGTTCGTTGTGTTGCGAAAGAGTCTGATCCCAGCCTCCGGTGTGTAGGTTGAAGCCGCCTCCCCGCTTGGAAGCTTCGTTGATGACGAGGGCCCAGGCCTTAGATATCTCCTCGTAGGCATTCTCTTTGTGGTGGCGGTAGGCTTGAGGTTCCCAATCCGGGAGCTTGTGAATGAGGATCGTGGCACCGTTGAGGAACTGGAGCGACTTATTGGGTTGCGTCTCAATAGGAGGCAAGAACTGAGGAGTAAAGTCGAACAGGGCGTCGATGAGTGCAACAAGGGCTTCCTTGACCCGATAATAGGTGTATTCTGGACTTGACTCTCCGTACGGGACGGCCTCGTTGAGTTTCGCCATGTATCCATCCAGAAGATCCAGGGCGGAAGAAACGGTGGGACGAGGGGCACCAGAAACGACTTCGTGGCCAATATCGGGATGGCGTTCGCATATATGCTCGAGAACGGTGCGGAGTTGCTGGGTGTCGAGTGTTTCGAGGAGTCGGGGAAGGGAGAGTGGCCGGCCGATCAGTTCGTTGCTTCGGGCCTTCTTTGAAGGTCTGGCAAGAGCCCGCGAGGAGATTGCTGGAGAGCTCTGGGGGGACATGGTCTCGTCCCCATCGTCGTCGGCTTTTCGCTTGCGGCTAGTCATATTGTGGAATGGCGATACTGAGGGTTGGGGGTGAGCAGTCAGCGACAACAGCACACGACAGCGGGAGGCGAGGGATTCCATGTACTCACACGAACGCTGTGGAGAGAGCCTCAAGGTTTCGTGCTGATGAGGGAAGACCGGGGGCTGTGGTGAAAGCAAAACGTTCATGGTGAACAGAGCGGGAGCCCGACGTCGCTAGGCGGCAAGGGAGGGCCTATGTCGATGAGGGATTACGAATCCAGTCGAGGGATGCGGCGACCAGAGATGCGAGGACTCCGGGAGCGACGATTCGGTGCTCACTGGAAATAAAGCGTAGGCACGATGGAGTTTCTGACGGTGTCGTAAAGTGAAGGCAGTCTGTGTTGAGATGCCCCGGATGTGACAAAAGCTGAAAGTGTGGAGGAGGAGGAAGGTCGGGAGAGAACCGCCGGAGTGGGAAGTTGACGAGGGCGGTCAGCGGTGGCGGCAAGGATGTCCAGTGCAAAAAAAAGATTGCGTTGTTATGGGTAGCGTCCGTCTTGGTAGCGGTGCCCACTCCCAAGAAATGGACGCCGTGCGGATAGGGCCGTAGACTACTGCCTGTTAACGCAGGGTCGACGAGATGTTGTTATGCAGGAAAGAAAGGGGAAAGCGAGGGGTCATGGAGAAGGACAGAATTAGATAGAGCGTTGTCAAGTCACTTCTTTTTTCCAAACGTCCGACTGTTTGCCGTTGTTTTTTTGTGCCTGAGAAGCGGTAGAACCCAGAGGCAAACGTCGAGAAAGCGGAGCTTGCACGGTAACTTGGAGGTCGCCCGTCAATGCTTTCGTTTTTGCACGCGGCGTTGGGTTGGTCATAGTGCCGAGGACGAGGAAATGATTGGCTCCTAAGCCGGCGCTTGCCCAACGGGGCCGGGACAGCTAATCGCACGTGACACCGGGTCCTCGGACATCGGCTAGCGGGGTCGCGGTGGATGGTGGGGAGAACTTCGCAGCGAGTGATGTTTCTGGCTTCCTTGCTTCCCCAATCCTCCAACCTCGCCGCCATGGTGGACCGTGGATCACAGGTGGCATGGCGCCGTGACCCCGGCGGGGTGGAGAGCTCCCTCTCAGCTCGGTTGTTCCCTTTGCCTCCCTGGCGTGCGTTGCTTGCGTCGCCCTTCCTTACGAAGTGCGTACGAATACCGACCGAGACTCTGTGTGCGATTTGCCCCGCGTCAGATCACCCGCTCGCTGCTTCGACCACACCACCATTTCCATGCGCGTCATTGATTCAGCCGTCGATTTCTGTCTGTCCGTCCTGTCTCGGTCAACCCGGCCACCGGTGCTGGCGTCTTGGTTTATCCTCGACACCCCCGCTCCCGGGCCGGCTTCACAGAGGCTCGTCCACCATCAAGGGTCCTGCTCCTTGGTTTCTAGTTCCAAACCTCTTTGGCCTCCGTTGAGGCGTCAGGAGACACAGCGAGACGGAAGAATTACTCGTCCCTCAGGAGAAATCTCATTTCAAGTGTCTTACCTTCACCCTTTTGTCCGCTTCCCCGAAGTGGCGCAACATGGGCCGGATGTCTTTAAATCCCCTATCCAGAACCCAAGCTATTGTCTCTCGTGGCCACTTGAACCAGTCTAGCCCGTTCATGTTGGTCATTCGATTCCTCCCTACATCTACTTGCTGAGAGGCCAATTTGGAAAATTTCGACCTCAACATTCAGCACGGCAACTGACATCTATACTCTACACTTTGTACGCTGATCTTGAACGGCTGACCTCGGGAAGTGGTTTCTTGAGTTCGCGGCCAATGCGGTGCAACCCTGCAACCGAGACCGTCACGGCTTCGCTGCACTTTTGCACTTGCAGGTCCCTGTGGGGGCTGCCCCCAGTCTCACCACCAGTCCGTGGCTTGCGATCTGCGTTGCCAGCATCATGCCCAAAGATGGCTTGGGTATCTCACTATCCGTAAGTCATGGACGAATGCCTGCCGTGCACGTAAAATCAGCCTGTGGGGATGATGCATTCCTGACGAGTGCGCCAGCAAAACGGCGTCTCACAATAATTCCAAGAGGAGCAGAAATTTCGGTGGACAACCTGAACTGAGACCCTAACATTAGGGCGCTAGTCATGGTAAGTCTTTCGAAAAGGAAGACGTCGCGTGGATAATAAACTCAGAGGAGAGACTTTGACTCTTCATTAACCTTATCGTAGGGGTTAGGTATCGGACATCTGTTGGCCGAACGTCCGATTAAAGACGATCTGAGAACCAACCCTCATACAAGTCGTGACGATGTTCTGAGTAAATGGTGCTGGCTGCTCTCGTTTCAAAGCATCAATTCTCCGCCTGATACGTCATGAGAACAAGCATTGATACCCGACGCAGCTATTCTCGTCCAAATTCATGCAAATTACCTGCGTAATCCCTGGTGTGTATCGACGAGTTGGCCTCTCAGATCGGAACCACTCGAGTTCAAGCTCCGTGGGGACCTTGGGACCCCACTCGACTTTTCTTATCGCTATCGCTATCGCTTATCGACAGACCCGGCAGAAAAAAAAATCTGGGATTCAATGGACTGTCGCGATGAGGAACTCGCATTTGATTATACATCCCTAACAGTTCGCCATGGCCACCAAAGAGAAGAAGGAGAAAAAGTCA
The DNA here is from genome assembly GCA_024115155.1 of Thelonectria blattea. Taxonomy (NCBI): domain Eukaryota; kingdom Fungi; phylum Ascomycota; class Sordariomycetes; order Hypocreales; family Nectriaceae; genus Thelonectria; species Thelonectria blattea. Next base: position 25,388 of record JAMQMW010000076.1, read on the forward strand.
AAGAAGGCTGCCAAGCCCGAGGTCGAAAAGGCGGATCATGAAGACACAGAAATGATCGAAACTCCCACAGAAGCCGAGCAAACAGACGCGCCCGCAGCCGACGCTACCACCTCGACCAAACGAAAGGCCGACCTCGAGGAGATTGAAGTCGACGTCAACCTACCCGAACCCCCCTCGAAACGAGCTCGTCGCGCCTTGAAAAAGGGCAAGGCGCTGCCAGCGAAAGCAAACAGCGATGGCGAGAAGGCGTCGGGCGAGGAAAAGGACAAGAAGGACAATGGCCGCTCCGAGCATTGCGTTTGGATCGGCAACCTGCCCTTCTTCGTGACGCCCGCGGACCTGCGCAAATGGCTCGTGGATAACTCTGGCGAAGTCATCTCGGACGAGATGATCACCCGCGTCAAGCTGCCCACGAACAAGGAGCCCGGCCGCGACAAGAGCGCCAAGCCCACGAACAAGGGCTTCGCGTACGTCGACTTCAACGACATTGGACCCAAGGTCGCCGCCATTGCGCTTTCAGAGACGGACCTGGGCGGACGAAAACTGCTCATCAAGGATTCCACCTCGTTCGAGGGCCGTCCCAAGAAGGAACCCGAACCGGTCGAGGCCGCCGCCGCCGCCACCGACGACAAGACGGGAGGGGCGGCCAAGGGGGGCGCGCCAAAGGTCGACGCCAACGCGAGCCGCAAGATCTTCGTGGGCAACATGAGCTTCAAGACGACCGAGGAGGACGTGCGCCGGAACTTTGAAAAGTGCGGCGAGATCGAATGGGTCAAGGTGGCGACGTTTGAGGACACGGGCAAGTGCAAGGGCTACGGCTGGGTCAAGTTCAAGGAGGCCGAGGGGGCGGCGTGGGCGGTCAAGGGGTTCGTGAAGATCAAGGAGGAGGTTGAAACGGAGGAGGACTTTAAGAAGCACGACGACAGCGAGGATGAGAAGGACGAGGAGGAGAAGAAGGAGGAGCGGCAGAAGAAGTTCAAGATGCGCAAGTGGTGGGTCAACAGGATGCTCGGGAGAGAGCTCAAGCTGGAGTTGGCAGAGGACGATCAGGTGCGGTACAAGAAGCGCTTCAAGAAGGGCGGCGACCGCGGAGACAAGGACGACAACCCGCGCGGGCGACCGCCGGCGCGCAGGACAAACGACGGAAGGGCTGGTGCTGGAGATGAGCCTAAGGCTTTGAAGGAGGCGTCTGATATCGACGTGGCGCGCTTAACGGGTGCGGTGGTTAAGCATACGGGTACGAAGATGACGTTTGATTAGATGGGTCTGATGAGCGTGGAATAAAACAAGGTCTGGGATACCCCGAAAACATGGTCTTTGCGGTGGTTCATGTGAGATGTGTGTGCATCTCGATGTTCGGACTACTATACTAATCCCTTGCTGTGATGAGTAAACATCTGTCCGGCTGAACGGATGAGGGGGTGACTCCCCGCATTCAAATAAGCAGTATCATCACATTCGCAGAACTTCATCTCTGATGTGATTCTTTAGATTTGACAAGCAAATTCCATAGCATCACGGCTCTCGTCTGCTCTACATTCCCAAGAAACACCATGTTTGAATCACAGGTTACCTTTACGTTGGACACGACCTGCCCTTGGTATGTTCTCTGTCTGAACTCGAGGCTAGGGCTTCAGATGAACGTCGGATAGCTCTTCTTCACTCTACTACCTGAATCTGTTTCGGCCTCTCACTGACTTCCACTCAGGACTTATATAGCCAAGAAAAGGCATCATTCCTGAAACTCCCCCATCACCCGCACATCCCCCTATATATACTAACCCCCCTCCCGCAACAGACTCGACAAAGCCCTCACCGAAGTCACATCCCCCTCCGTAACATTCACCCACCACTTCGCCTCCTTCCAACCCACCCCCAACCTCCCCGCCACGATCCCCGACCGCGCCGCCCACGCCCTCGAACACAAACACAACAACAACCCGCAAGCCCAGCAAATCTACCAAGCCCACATGCGCTCCCTCGCCGAGCCCCTAGGCATCGAGCTCAACTTCTCGGGTCCCACGGGCAACTCCTTCCCCGCGCACCGCGTGCTGCAGCTGGTGCAGGAATCCCACGGGGCGGCGGTGGCGAATCGGCTCGTGGACGCGCTGTTCCGGATGTTCTTTGCAGAGGGGAAGCATCCGGCGGGGGACGAGACGCTCGTGGCGGCGTGTTTGGAGGCTGGGGTGGGGGAGGCGGAGGCGGACGAGTTGGTGAGGGAGAGGGAGAGGGGGGAGAGGATGGTGAAGGGGATGATGAGGGTGGTGGGGATGGATGTAGATGCGGTGCCGACGGCGGTGGTGGAGGGGAGGAGGAGGGATTTGACGCTGGTTGGGTTGAAGGAGGTTGGGGAGTATGTGAAGGCGTTGGAGACGATTATCAAGGAGAGCGTGTGAGGTGTCTATGAGGACAGGCGAGGACATGTATAAATCATTACTATGCAATACGGATCATGGTACAAATATGCTTTGTTTTCACAATCCATTCAGAGACACCTGCACGTCAATCGCATCCCCCTCATCAATATAATCCAACTACACAACTCAGTCAACTTCAACACCTTCACACCAAAAGGACGATAGAACTCACAAGTACAACATTCGGCCTCCGTCCCCACTGCCCCTCGCAAAGATCAACCTGCTTCTGAATCGACTCTCCCGAGTTAGTCTCGTCGGCCTCGAGCGAGTTCGGCACCACGACGCCCAGTATGTCCACGTTGAGCATGTGGTTCACGATGCCCATGAGGGTTCCCGGGTCGCCGTCGGTCGGGCGGTCGACGTCGCACGTGGGGAAGTCGGCGTCGGTCTCGCCGTAGGGCGTCTCCCAGAAGTAGTCGAACTCGGAGAGGATGTAGCCGACTTGGCTTGTGTCGGCGTGGTAGTCTAATGGAATGAGCGAGGATTACGAAGAGAGGGTTTGGGAGGGGAGATTACCCATGAAGACGATGAGACGGGTCTCGTTGTCTATGAGCTCCTGGAGAGTCGGCCAATCGTCGAGAGACAGAGTCTGTTCTGGGGTGAAGACGGATTGCTTCAGACCCGCGCTATCAAAGGCTTCGTCAAACTTGGTCACCGATATGCCGTCAACGTTAGTCAACAGCAACGTAACCACCTCATCCGGATTTCCGTCCATCCAAGCCGCCACCTCGTCCAGATAGTCAGTCAACGGCCCCTCGTCAAGTTCCCAACAGTACGTGTGGCACATCTCGATCCCGCCATCCTTGTCCTGCGTCTGAGCCTGCAGGAAGCGCACGCCGAGATCGAGCTGCTCCGTGACCGACTTGTGCTGGTTCTGCGTGGGAGCGTCTCCCACGAAGGCGCTGTTGTGGGTTCCGACCAAGGTGATGTTGGAGTATTTGCGGTCGCACAGTTCGTCGTGGCCGTTGCAAGCGGCCAGTGCTGCTTGTATGAAGGCAATGATGGACAGGAAACGCATGATTGGGGTTGAGGAGAAGAAGAAGAGACCGGCTTGGAAGTGAAACCATGCATGGACAAAGGTAACAACGAGAGGGCTGAGACACCTTATAGGCCCAAGGCAAGCCATGCACCCCAGACACTTACAACTCTTGCTAAGCCGTGCGATAGCCTGAGACGATGCTGTATCTTGGCGAATGACAGCTTCTAACCGTCACTTCTGTCTACGAGGGAGCAGGGGCCGGACTCATGCTGAGCTGAGCTGAGCATCAGGCAGGTGTTTTTCATGGGCCGAGGGCAGTGCTCACGGGCCAAAACGACGATGAAGCAAACGATAGGGCCATGGGTAAGTCAGGGTTGCAATGGCAGATTGAGTCCATGATTAAAGGCGGCGTGGTGTTTGCGCGGCTGATTCGACGAGGAGCGATGTTTCGTGGGCGAGAGATGAAACGGGAGGCCGGGGGTGGTCCGAATCAGGCAAGAGGGAAAGAAAGGATGAAATGCTTGTCCATAAAGGATTGTTTTGGGTGACGGCAGCTTCATGCGTGAAGGAGGGATCCTTGATCGAGTTGTGGGATGTGTTGATGGGATGTATTAATGGGAGATGCGATGCAATGTCGATGAATTATTAGTCAGCTTGCATCTGCCAGCTGGTGCCTGAATGCAAGCTGTTGGTGTTGCCGCTAAAAAAGGGACACCATCCCGTCTGAAAGGGAGCGTCAGCCAGTTAAACCGGGCGAACAAAGAAGGACCCACTCCCTCTGACGCAGGCGGCCAAACTTGGAGGTTGATTTGATCGCCATCAATCTTCAACACCAAAAAGGAACCCATCCGTCTCTGCCAGCTGGCCACATCCTGCTTTGTTTTTTTGCTTAAACTCGTCACCATCTTTTTTTTTTTACTACAGCGATCTTGAATTCTTGCGCTTGCCTGTGATGCCCTCGTCTTCACCATGTCTGGCTATCTCTCCATGATAGGCTGGGCCTTTTTGCCCGGCGTATGTTCTTCATATCTTCGTGCACCATGGTCGCAAATCCAGCTAACAACACACAACACAGATCGCGACATCCTGGGTCCAGACCATCTACTACGGCATCACCATCCGCGCCGGCGACCCGAAACCCGCCCCCGGCAGCCCCCGCTTCAACTCGCACCGCCGCGTCATCCACATGCTCGTCATCTCGCTGTACCTCGTCTACACGCTCGTCGAGGCCGACCACGAACAGCGCAACTTCCCCTCCTACTACGACGACCTGGGCGTGTCCTTCGACGCTCCCGACCGCGACATCAAGTCCCGCTTCCGCCGCCTCGCCGCCCTGCACCACCCGGACAAGGCCGGCGCCGGCGCCGCCCCGGACTCGGCCGTCTTCTTCATGCACCTCAAGCAGGCGAGCGACACCCTCCAGGACGCCGCCAAGAGGTTCGCCTACGAGCGCTTCGGCCCGGACGTGGTGCGCTGGCAGAAATGCGTCACCGTCAAGGACTTTGTCTCCCGGGGCGTCATCTCGGGCATCCTGCCGCACTACGGCGTGGCCGCCGCGTCGGTATACATCCTCGGCTTGTTTGGGTACATGGAGTTTGGGAAGTACTACCGGTGGCTCGTCCTCGTCACCCTGTGCACCTTTGAGCTTCACACCGTCACCCGCCCGGACTTCCCCCCCTGGGTCACCGTCGTCAACGCCGTGCTCACCCGGTTGACCTCGCACCCGGCATACCTCCCCTTCCAGGTGATATCGCTGGCCCGCAAGTTCGCAATCACCATATACATCGCCCTCGCGCAGATCGGCCCCCTGCTGGCCGTGCAGGTCGGCGGCGACCAAAAGGCCGCGGCGGCCAACGAGGAAAAGGCCGTGGAGGAGAACCTCGCGCGTCTGCACAACCTGGTCGGCCTGCTCGATGCCGACGCCGTTCGCCTGCTGGACATGGAGCTCGCGCCGTACAAGGGCGACAAGGAGGCGACGGCCAACTTGCAGGGAAAGATGCGGGAGTGGCTGGTGCAGAACACGATTCGCGCGGACCCCATGGTTAGGGATGCGCTGGGGACGTCGTTGAAGCGGAGGAGGTTAGATGCTCCGGCTGGGGCCAAGGGAACGCGGTAAAGGGAAAATAGACGGAACCATGATGCATTTGAATAGACGGATGAGAATATACCATTGCAAAACCGATGAGACTCCATGCCTATTTCAATGGACTATATACAGTAATATATACTGGCAATGAGATTGAAAGTCCACTCGGGATATCTACATTCAATCGTAAATGTGAAGTCACCCAGGGAGGTTCGCCATGCCCAGGTAGCTGACCCTGGCCATGACCACATCAACCCCTTCATGTATCGGTCCTACAGCCTCTGCGCCCCCCGCGTCTCAATAGGAATCAAGCACACGCCAATAAAAGCCGACAAGATCAACACGGCAGACAAGTAAATCGGCGTCGTGGCCCCATCCCCAGGCACCGTAGCCGCAAGCACCGGCGCCACCAGCCCAGCCACGCGGTTCAAGAAGCTCGCAACCCCCGCGCCCGCGCCGCGCACGGGAGCGGGGAACATTTCGGGAGTGAAGGCGTACAGCACGCCGTACATGATGTTCTGGAAGAAGGCCTCAGCGCACGAGAAGACCAGCTGGCGGTTGGGCGTGGTGCCGTAGGCCACGAAGAGGAAGAGGAAGACGGCCGAGAGGAAGGTGGAGCTGGCGAGGGTGCCGCGGCGGCCGAGGAACGGGGACGGGTTGTCGACGAGGTAGGCCGCGAGGAGGCTGCCGGGGACGCCGAGGATTGATGCGATGGCGTAGTTGCGGTACGTGGTGGCCGAGATGGTGTCGGTTTCGGACTGGAAGGCGTCGTCGTTGGAGGAGGAGTCGCCGCCGTGTTGGCGGGCAAAGTACTGCGGGAGGAAGGCGTTGAATAGGGGGTATCCCATGCCGATGGCGGCCCAGCAGAACCAGATGAGCGAGGTGGCCATGCCCATGGTCTTGGTCTTGAACAGCGGACGCACGCGTTCTCCCGAAAAGCTGTTGAGTTTCTCCCTCACGGCGCCGAGGGTAGACTTGGACGCCCCCTTCGGCGAAGAGCGCGACGCGGCCGGCTCGTCGTCGTCGCTCCAGGCGACTCGGTCGAGGATATCCGACGTCAACCACGTCTTGGTCCCGTTGCGGTATGCCAGTCCGTGGACCACGGCGACGGCCTCGCTCTGACGACCGCTGTTGAGGAGAAACTTTGGCGACTCGAGCAGGTGGAAGACGAAGAAGCGCAGCATGAACATGGCAAAGGTGATGATCCCGATAGTGACGACAAAGTACCGCCAGCCCTGCTCGACGGGCCACTTGGCCATGCAGAACCACGCGACGAGCGACGAGGCGAGCTGCCCGACGGGCCACCAGACGGACAGCAGGGTGAGCAGCGCGCTGGAGGCATCGGGGAGGAACTCGAGGAACAGGGCGCCGTCGACGGGCAGGTTCCCCCCGACTCCCGATCCCAGGGCGGCGAAGAAGAAGCACACGGAGCCCCACGACTGGGCGTAGGCGGCGGCGATGCCGAAGACGCTGGTGACGAGGAGGGTGGCGTTGAAGGCGACCTTGCGTCCGAGGAAGTCGGACCCGATACCCCAGAAGAAGCTGCCAAACGAGAGGCCGACGAAGAGGGCGCTGGTGGTGTATCGGACCGTCTTCTCCGCGATTCCGAATTCTGCGGAGAGGGAGGGGAGGGTGAGAGAGACGCCCTGGGGGTTGAGCGTGGTTAGTCTTTGGTGGAAGGGGGCAGGCTGAGACGACCAGGAACTTACTTGTAGCCAAAGACTGGGAATCTATTGTTAGCAACTATCCGAGTAGCCAGGATAGGTATTCGTATAAACTTACTTGTCAGCAAACCAACCAAGGCCGCAGAGGACAAAGAGTTGCCAGTTGTAGTTGCCCATGCCGATGTCACCAATGGCCTTGTTGACGAGTTTCGACTTGACTATCATCCAGTCAGTCAGTCCCAACCATCATCACCCAGCTCGTCCACCTAACGCCCTCCACTCACTTTCATAAGTCGTCCACTGCCCCTGCCTCCCCTCCCTCATCTCCTTGCGCAGTCCCTCGATGGTGTACTCGCCAGCCTGACCGCCCTGCAGCATGCCCTGCATCTCATAGTCCCCATCCTTGGCCTCTTCGATTTCGCCATCGTCGTCTTCGGGTCTCGCCCTCGACTTCCCCTTTGACTTGGCCGACTGGCTGTAGCGATGGGCCTGGTCCAGAGGCACCAGCACGCCGACGTAGTCGTCGACGGACTCCACGCTGCTGCCGCAGCCTAACCTCGAGGCGATGCCCATTTCTTCTTGCCCGGCGAAAAGGCCGATTTGGTCATGTGCCTGCACTTGCGGCTACTTCGGGAGAGAGAGATTGTTGCGTGTGCAAACGCACGTGGCCCCGCCCGTTCAAGGCCAGGGAGTGTCGAAGTGAAGATTATTGTATGTGTGCGTATGTCGTCAGAGTCCACGTCACTATCCCTAACAATCAGGGGTTTTCGCCGCCCACTGGGATGGGGACGAAAAGGAGGAGAAGAAAAAGGCAAGAAAAAAAGAAAAACAAGAAGAAAACAATGGGCAGTGGCAATGTTGAATATTATGCAAGCCAAAGGAGCGACGAGAAGGAGATACGGCAACGGCACAATTGATGGTGTATCAGGCAAAGAGGACAAGTCAGAGACAATCAGAAGCTGACTGCTCTCAGCAGCTAGGTCAACTCAACCCCGTATTTTCCACTGGTCCAGGGAACCATGTTAGGGGCTTGGCAACGCTAAAAGATCAGCGACTTTTTTTATAATTTTTTATTTTTTCTCGACGCAACTGGCGGCTGATTCGGATGCCGGGACATGTCATGATGAATCCATCCGAATCGTCGTCTCCATCGATGTGAACCGTGCTCGCTATCCGTATTCATACTGTCTCACCCTCCTCATTCTCTGCTCTCCAGCTCTCGGCTGCATTTGCCCTCGTGCCTCATCGTCTCTTTCGGAATCAATATCAAAGCTATGACCGGCACGCACGAACCGAGGCCGCCAGGGGATCGGCCGCCGTCCAGCCACAAGCCTCGTATCGTGACACGCCTCACCTTCCAAACTCCACTTGGCGTCGGGCTTTTGGCACGTCAGTGGCATGCTGGACAAATGCTCCGTCTGGGGGATAGGGCTGGCCAGTTGCATAAGTCGAGCTGCCTTGTGCTGTGCATGCCAGCCTCGGGTTGGCCAGCTCGAACACCATTGACGTCGCATAATGTCAGTCTCGAGTCAAGCCATCATGACAAGTCACTTGTTCAATTGATTCCCTTCGACGAATAGTCCACATCACAAGATCCGTAGACTGCAGTCCGAAACTCCGGTACTCCTTCCATGCTATCATACCATGTCCAGCCAATCCCTGCCCAAATCGCACATTGCACAAATCTCCTTTTATTCCTCTTCCTCCGAGCTGGTCGTCTCAATGTTCGACTTGGACGATTTTGACTTGTCCTTCTTGCCCTTCTTGGTTGGGATGAGGGCCGTAGACGTCGTCTCCTCACTTTCGTCAATGTCGTGGCCGAGATCGCGCAGCGCGGCGTTGATGGAGGGAACTGCTTTAACAAGAGCCGCGTATTGCTCGACCGAGAGGGAGATACCCTAGTGGCAAGGTCAGCCACCATAAGACGGCTTAGATACACTCAGTATCGGCTTACCTTCTTTCCGGGAAGAGTCTTGCCATCCTTCTCGTAAAACTCTCGTATGTTTACGAAGCTCATCTTCTTGAACTGAGAAACCCCGACTCGTCGCTTGTTCGACAGCTATATATAGTGCACGTTAGTTATCCGTTCGCGTCGCAATCGCAGCTCCGAGATGCGCACCTCCCAGAACGGATTTCCGTCATCATCCTTGCCATCGGAACCAGCGCCCGAAGAGCTCTTGGCCTTCTTGGTGACCTGGGGCGCAACTTCTGGTTCGGCGTCCGAATCCTCCAATGTGCTCGCGCCGCGCTTCTTCGTGAACTTTGGCATAGTCGCTGGTTATCGAGTCGCGTCGCGCGAGGCGTGCGTGGTTGTGAGAAGTCGAATTGGTGGTTTGCGACGCGGTTCCGGTGGAAATATTGATGGAATGTCGTCGTGGTGACTTGGAGGGGTCGGTTCGGTGATGCAGACGATGGACCGAAGGCGTCTGGAACGCGCTTCGCTCCGAGCTGAGACGGGATGGATAATGGCAACGCCAACTCACGTGATGTGCATTTCAGCGGGTGGTGGGGCCCTCATTTTAATTGAGAGGAGGATCGCTGGCTCCTGCGTTATTGATTGATAGAACGGTTGTGCGCAGACTGATAGCAACCCGCCCTGTCACTTGTTGGATTCAACAGCTTCATTTCCCTTAAATGCAACGGTAGTGTAAACCCTCCGCAAGTGGCTGCACTTATGTGGCACCCGTTATGTAGCAGCTTTCACAACTCAACGGTTTGTTAGCAATTCCTCGTACACCGACCAGCGAAGGGACAAGATGGCATTAATTACCAATTAGAAAAAAACTGGAAATAATGGTCAGTCAATGATGCTGTTTCGTGTTTCCCAGGTGGAGAAGAGGTGGATTGCCCGACGTGGCAGGGACATTCTTTGGCGTGCTCAGGCATGTTAAGGCGTGCTAGGGCCCTGGGTTTTCCTTTTTTAGGGGCGATAGCTGCTGAACAGTGGGTCTGAGCCCGCTGACGGGGCTGGCCACGGGCCCCCTGAGCCCTGAGCTTACATGTCGGCACAGGCCGAGGCGTCCGGGGTGGGAAGTTGGCTTCCGTTTTTTTCTGGTTGACCCTCATTCACTTCATTCCAAGCAAACCAATTTGAAACCTCGCAACCTTCATCCTCCAGCGCCAGACACGTCTACACATTTGGTGTTCCAGCTTGTCCCCGGCCCGAGAAAATCCCCTGGCCCTGGCGTTGTTGTCATCTTTTCTTCATCCCTTTCCTCCCGACAGCTTCCATTTACAAACGTATCTAATGCTTATTCTCTTTATCGACGTTATCGCTTCAACCCCCCGTTGTCGCCGTTTCTGAGGGAAGCTGCCCCGTTTTGCGCCGAGCATCCCTCGAGAGCTTCCCACCCCCGATGCATTCAACTGCCGACCATGATGCGCTCCCTCAAGGCGCTGCGACCACCGTCGCCTTAGACACGGATATCCAACAGTCCAATCCACCTCCATTGCCGCCAGCATCCGAAGACGAAAAGCCGCCGCTGGTGGACGGCGACAGCCACGATGCTGCTGACACCAAGTCTGAGACTCCCTTGACGAAGGAGCACGCGACCACACCTTCCACGCCGACCACCGCCGCCGTACCGCCAACAAACACAGCAAACGCAGACGATGCGCCTGCAGCAAAGATTCTTCACTTTCTCGCGAATGCCACACCAGGGGAGCTGGCAGGTGTTGCTATTGGCTTCGCCGCCGTCACCTACCTCACCCTTGGTCGCCTGGGACTGGTCCTGATCGGCGCATTCGGCGGAGTTGTCGGCTTCATTTCGTGGGAGCAACGAAACCCAGAGGTGTCCAAAGCTGTCCGAGGGGAGCGAGGGATCGACGTCATAGAACGCCTGTTGCTGGACTCGACCACCAAGTCAGACGAAAAGGTGGACGAGAGCAGTGACGACGAGGATGCCGCCATTAGAGGCCTCGACGACTTCCGTCCGGAAACCCGTGAGGCGCTCGGCGGTCTCATTGATGCAGTTACCAGAGACTACGTCAAGTGGTGGTACAGTCCCATCATTCCTCATGACCATTCGTTCCCTCTCGCTTGCCGAAGGACCATGACATCCTACATCCTCTCCATGTCCAACCATATGAGCCGGAAGCGACCTGCAGATGCGTTCCTCGATCTTCTTACCAATTCATCCTCTATTGTCATTGTCTTCATGTCCGAGCTCGCCGCCGCCTTCCAGGATCTGCCTCCAGACAGCAACATGAATGCCGCCGATGCCGTATACAACTACCTCGCGGCAAACCCCGATTGCCACTTGGCGAACCTGCTGAACCAGCGACAACAGGCGGCCAAGTTCAAAATGGTCGCCGAAGACCTGCTCGGCTTTCTTGACCGCAGTTCGTACGCTTGCGATCCTCTGCGGGTATTCTTTAGGGAGATTCTCGCAAACTCGGTGCTTGAGAAAACCCTACAGACCTGCAGCAAGGCCGAATGGATCAACGGATGGATTGTGTACCTTCTCGAAGCTGGAGAGCCAAATCTCAACCAGGCCATCGATTCCGGCATGCAGACTGGGCCCGACTCAACGCAGAACGCCTATTTCGACATGGACGGGAACGTCGGAAACGTCGGCATCGCCAAACCTGCCAGAATCTCATCAGAAAGCGAGAGAGGTCGTCGAAAGGAAGCCAACGGTCACAAAAAGAAACTAAGCAAGGCAGAGGAAGAGATGGAGGAAGCCATGGGTGAGATGAAGAGGATGAACGAGCTGATTGCCGAGGAGGAAGTTCGTCGCGAGCGCGACTCAGCAGCCACGGATGTGCCGCAAAGTCTTTCCAGAAACTCAAGCGACAGCGAGAATAAACAGAAGAGGTTCAGCACCAGCGAGTCATCGGCAGGATCGGGAGTTGGTAGTGCCAAGCCGCTCCCTTCGGCGACCTCTACGGATGGGTTTTCGGTCAAGAGCGACGCGGCGGCACGAACACCGCTCACGCCACAATCCCCATCGGAGACGTCGAGCCCATCATCCCTCCCCAAGCAATCCGAGGAAGCCGCGAGATTCACCAGCTTCGATCAGATTGTGCCCCAAGGCCAAGGGCAAGCGGAGGAGGAAGAGGACGAGGGCCCCAAAAGGGCGGCTCTCACTCTTCACAACGCAGACATTACAGTTCATGATGATGCAGGGAACGACAAGGGCCGTATCCGAACGAAGCCGAACTGGGACTACTGGGTTCAGGTTGAAGTTTCTGTTGTTGGATACTCGGGCTGGATGATTGTGCGACGATACTCCGACTTTGAAACCTTGCACGAGATCCTGAGGCGAATCGCGACCATCTCGGGTGCGACGGCCTTTACGGAGCTGCACAAGGATCTGCCCAACTGGAAAGTCCACACTCGAGAGTCGCTTCGGGGCGAGCTTGAGAGATATCTCCGGGACGCTTGCTGGTACAAGAGTCTGGCCGAGAGCGAGGGAATGAAGCGATTCTTGGAGAAGTCTCAGGGACATACCCATGGGGACTCTAAGAGCTTCGGTTGGGAGTCAGTAGGCAAGGGCATGCTGGATGTTCTCACGACGGCACCCAAGGGTGCCATGGAAGGGGGCAAGACTCTCGTCGGCGGTGTCACGGGAGTGTTTGGAAACCTGACCGGACTGAACAGACGGACGACAAATCAGTCGCTAGACCTGACGACGAACTCGAGTCGCCTCTCCATCTCGACACCCCCACGGAGAGACAGCATGAAGTCACCGGTGCGATCGACGCGAGACAGCATGGATAGCCAGCGTTCGTCAGTGATATCGATTCAGCCCGGCAAGATGCCGCCCATGGAACGACGACCCAGCTACCAATCGCAGGGAGACTCGGAATTGGATCTCAAGCGAGGTCGTTCAGACCTCATGGAGACTGGGTCAGCGCCGGCGAGTGCTCGACCTAGTCGGGAGCACAGCCGGGCGCCCAGCCTTGCGCAATTACGATCCCCTTCATCAGCCAGTCTCGAGTTCATGAAGCTGCCTCCTCCACCGGACCAGATCACCGACGACTACGGTTCGCCGACCAACACCGGAGACATGGCTGGCAAGATGGGCGACGGCACGGCGGCGAAGCACTTGCGGAACGGGTCTCAGCAGGTTCTGACGCCTCCTCCGTCGGTGACAGGAAAACGGGGACCCAAGGCTGGTCGACAATATTCTCAACTGTCCGAGGGCGAGACTCGCGTGGCCGTGGAGCTCATCTTCGCCGTCATCAACGAGATGTACACACTCTCGTCTGCCTGGAACATCCGCCGAACCCTATTAACGGCGGCAAAGTCGTTCCTACTCCGCCCTGGCAACCCCTCTCTCATGACTGTCCAGAACCTTATCCAGACGTCCGTGATTGACGGCAACACGTCAGACGCTGGCATCGCAGCTCACTTCCGGAAGCTGAGGGAGAACATGCTGCCCACAGAGCAAGAGCTCGCTGAGTGGCCGCCAGAGCCGACTCCGGACGAGAAGGAGCAGCTACGAATCAAGGCACGTAAGCTCTTGATACAGAGCGGAGTGCCGGGGGCGCTCATGGGCGTCATGGGCCAGGCAGCCACGGGCGAGGCTCTCGGACGAGTATTCGACTGCCTGCAGATCGAGGAGGTAGCTCGGGGACTGATCTTTGGGTTGATGTTACAAATGGTCAGGACGGTGACGCATTGATGGGCAACACGTAATGTGGAAACATGAACCAGGTGTTCTGCGGACAACGATCCGCACGGCTTGTACGACTTGAGAAACTCGGAAGGGGACTTGGTTTTTTTGGGTTTTTGCTTTGGGGTGTGAACGACAAGGGGGGATGAATCGAGGGAAGCCTAACGGAGTGCTCGCCCTTCTTATCACTGGGGATCATGACAGCTTTGGGGCAACCGTGTACAACAAGTCATATGATAGAGATATATCAGGCCTAGACGGCCGTGATAGATTATTAATAGTGTTTGGAACGACAAACGACTTGACCTTTCCACCTGAACTAAGGCGACAAGCGAGTGAAGACAGGGCCCGGTCCAGATCGGATGCCGCAGGCGGACAACGAGGAGAGAGAGGGGCCTGTTTTGTTTCTCAGTCCGGTGAAGCATACGTCAGCACCTGGAAACCGCCTCGGACGGTCAGTCTGCAAACTTATGTTTCAGCCCTTTATTCTTCCTTTTTCCTTTTGCCGGATGGCCATGTCGTGGTGTTGTCGTTGATGCTACCCAACCCTTTAGAGCGGGGGGGGGGAGGGCACGCCATTCCTGCGCTGGTCCTTTGAAATCTCGGCGGGTTCTTACCAGAAGGGGGTACGGGTATCCGTATAGAGAGTCCAAAGGGGGCCCGGTCGATGGTCCTGTTGTATCCGTAGGTAGACTATCGTACGATTGAAGCGAGGGGCCGGGGAGCGGGAATCGCGGGACGATGGGTGAAGAGGGAAGAAAGGAGGAGGGATGAGGAGGGGCCGCTCGGTGCTCCGGTTTGC
>JAMQMW010000762.1:0-12189 GCA_024115155.1 Thelonectria blattea
CCCCCCCCCCAGCCAATTAGCGTTCTGCAGCAAAAATCCTATTGACTTCCAACCCCGGCACCTATTCACGCACGAATCGAGACGGGACAACAGACGCGGCACTTTGACGACCAACCAAAAATACTTTTAGTAGACAGGCTCATGTGACTGGCGTGAGAGAAGCGCAAGGACTATCACTTTTCGTATGTGACGATTCTATTCAGTCGGACTTGTGTCGAATAAGTCTCTTCGCTTGGCGTGGTCTATCAACTCTTGGTTCAAACCACAACTGAACAAGAGCAAGTAGCATACCAAGGAAAAGAGACGAGACGACACAGGGAAAGAAACTTCCTGACAGAAAGAAATGCCGTGGCAAAGTCTCATTCGCGTCCTCTCACCCCCTCGGATCCCACTCCGTATCAACCTCCCCCAACAACCCATCCCCCAACCCTCCCAACACCCTCTCCAGACTAACAACCTTGAAACTCGCCGCGTCGCTCGTCGTCCCATCAGACAACTCATTCGCATCGTCGTGCACAACCACAAGACCATACGGAAACTCCTCGTTCAACGCCACACCTACCGCCGCAATCCCATCCGTATTACTCACCGCATCAACCCCCCCATCTGACGAACCGGTAATGGTAAACGTCCCGACGTACTCGTGCGGCGAGGCCCTCTTGTACACGTTATACGCGCTCACGCCCTGGCACGAAACCAGCACGAAGCCTTCATCCTTTGTCTTTCCCGGCACGAGCGTAACGCCCTCGACGTCGCCGAACAACGTCCCATCGCCCACCCTCGCAACCACGACCCCTTCGTCCCCATCATCAGGTTCCCCGCCGTACCGCCACAAGGCACTCGGTTCTTCCCCGATAAACACCCATCCGTTCTCCTCGTCGGCCACGCAGCCTTCTACCTGCCCGCCGCTTCCGCCCTGAAACTCGCGCACGAGGGTCGTTTGCAGGGTGCCGTTTGATGAAGTAAGTTCGTATTGCAGGTAGGCCGCGGACTTGGCGTTGACGAAGAGGTACTGTTTGTGTGTCTTGGGAGAGCGGTACACGCACGAGCCGTAGACGGAGAAGGAGGGTGGGACGGGGTGCGAGCCGCCGGGGATGGAAGTTAGCGTTCCGTTGGGTTGCATTTCGAAGAGACTAAGGTGTTGGGTTAGTACTCTGTAGATATGTGTGACGAGGGCGTCTTACCAGAGTGTATCGTCCTCTCGACACGCCGCAAAAGCCAAGTCCACCACTCGGTCACCCACCTCGAACCCGTAGATCATGTCAACGTTATTCGGCTCCCCCGCCGCAAACTCCTGCACCAGCTTCCCCCGCAGATCGAACACGCCCAGTCCTGCTGCATCACCAGATTTCATCGTGGCAACAATCCGGGAGTCCTCCCGTGAGACAGGCGAGATCCAAATCGCCGGGTCGTCGCCGTCGCCTGGCCGAGCGTCGGTTTCGTGGCTTGGTTGGACTAGCAAGAACGAGCAGTGCAGACCGCCCCAGTTGGAGGCGCAGCTGCATGAGTTGGGGCCGGTGCATGTTCCGTGGTTGGAGCAGTTGTCGATGCAGGTATGCTTTTTGCAGTGCGTTCCGGCGAAGCCGGCGAAGCACTCGCACTCTTCGTCGTGACAGAAGCCCCCTCTGGAGCATTTGCCGCAGATAGGGCTGTCCTTCGTGGCGGCGCGACGCGGCGTGTATCCCGTGTTGGGCTTGATGCCGATCTTGCTGAGGAAGTCGAGCGACGTGACCCCGAAGCCGGTCGATGAGTCCGACTCGATAGCATAAGTCAGCACACCGTAGGGATACTCCTCCGTAGACGCCTGGTACATGTTCAACCCCTGAATCTCCATATCTTCGAGGCCCGTCAGCGTAAGTGTTGCTTTTAAAGTGAACGACTCGTCGTAGACGGCCACTTTGTCTTCCTGAGCGACAAAGAGAAAGTCTGTCTTCTTGGAGACGTAGACCGCTAGGCCAGTCACTGCATCGTCCGTCTCGATTACTGCCGTGATAGTTGGCTGAGCGGTGCTCTCTTCAAGAGAAAACGCGTAGACCTTCTCGTCGTCGTCGACAGAAACATACATCCGACCCTGCGACGTCGACGCAGCACAACCCGAGACTTCAAAGCCCGTGTCAAACGTTTGAATCTAAACCGTCAGTTCATAAGAACAAAGTCACGACGCCACCCAAGTACTCACCTCGACAATCTCAACCCCCTTCTTCCCCTCCCGCACAAGCAACTGCACGCCCTCCCTCTTCCCAAACAAATACGCATACTGATTCCCCGCGTCGCTCTTCCACGCACACAAAGCCGACCAATCCCCCAACACGACCCGATCCGTGTCATCCACCTGCTTCAAGCCCGGAAGTTCAAACACGCGCACCACCGAGTCGGGCTGCGCGATGGTGACCACCAGATCCCTGTCTCCGACGCCGTGCACGACGGAAACAAGCTTGGAGCGGCCGGTGCGGCGGGAGGCAGTTTCGGTGAGAGACGCGTCGAGCGTGAAGATGTGAAAACCGCCGGTATCGGGACCGCCGTCGTTGCCGATTAGGAGAGGGGGGGAGTTCTTGGTGCGCGGGTAGTAGACTGTTGTCCAGTCGGATTCGATGTCGGGCGATGTGAGGGCTGTTATGTTGACGTCGAGGTTGAGTGCCTTGGCGAAGAGGAGTTGCGCCGTCAGGGCGAGGAGGATGGTGAGGATGGCCATGATGAGATAGAAGCTTGTAGAGACATTTTTCTCTTTCTTTTCCAGTTGTCGAGTCTCGGACGCCATGGTTATACTTCAAGATGCCTGTCAGAAAGTCAACGCAGTTCCAACCCGTGGCGGTCAAGCAACCCCCGATTGGACAACTACTCCCCGGCCAACCCTCAAAGCAGCTGCATGCATCACTCTCAAAAGAACCGAGTCTCGTCCAGAAAGAGCAGGTTGTACAGAAATCCCACGCACCTTTTTTGTCCTCGTCTTGGCGACCTTGCAGATAATCTTCATGCGAGCGTGGTGCGGTGAGAGAGGCACATGTTTGCTCTATTGGCGGCCCTTTTGTTTCTCCGCCATTTCGGTGTGTGTTTGGGGATTAGGCGAGGTGATGGGATGAGGGATTGTCGTCTGGGATGTTGCATGGTTAAAATGAAGCATAAGTTTTTATTCTCTTGGCATCGGGGTTTCTCTCTTTGCATGTGTTTCTGCTTTGTTGATCTTTTCTCCTGTTGTTCCTGTTGTTCCTCTTCGACATATTCATTACGTTTCATCCACCTCGGCTCATCTTTACTACCTCTACATGCATTTTTCTTCACATGAAATCCCTTAATCCCTCCAATTCATCATCCCACCTCCCAAAACCCAAAGAACAATGCCCAACACCTCAAAAACCACCAAAAAACTCTGCCCTGGCCGACTCCAGGGTAGCTCACCTCCCCGTGGCGGAAACACAGTCTGCCCTGTTTCACACATCACAACTCCTCATCTGCTAGCCAAAACGCCGTCTTTTCCCTATCCGTATTATTCACGAGATCCCTCTTTCAGCTTAGTCCTCTTCAATAAACTCCTCTCACAAACCTACGGCTACCCACCGGTTCGGCCTTGGCGGATGGCCGTCGAGCCGTCGACTCGCGAGAGAAGCCAATGTAACCATGTACCCCTGGGCCTGAGGCCTCGAGGAGAGATCGATAGTCGATGCGAGACGGACGAGTTTTGGGGCCGAACCTTATTGTTCGGGTTTGTGTCGGGAAAAGTCGCCGGAGGTGGCCCGTTGAGTCTTTGGTTGACGGTTCACGATGGTTACTTACCGAACAGACGTGATGTATGCAAGGAGCCAAAGACAAGCAAACCATTGTGATCCATCCTTTTGGAGATCCTTAATCCTATTATATTCATCCATTATGCCGCAAGAAATACTAATAGCCAAGCTGTCGGTCGGCCACGGCAGCTCGCTCTGCCAAGAGGGTATCCGTCCAGACAGGAACAAAGAAAACAAACCTCCCCCCAATAAACCGCCCAAGTATCCGTACCTATTCGTAAACATTCTAGAACCCCCTCGTAGCCAAGTGCACCTCGGACGACGACTTGCTCAAGTTCTCCCCGTCAAACATCTTGCTCGGCCCGCTGGTCGAATCCGTCATGCTCTTCCTCCCGTCGGTACTATCATCATCATCGCCGCCGCGGTTCTCGCGATGCACCACAATCTCCGTCGTCATCATGACTCCCGCGTCGCCGCCCATGGGCCTCTTGGGCAACCGATCGTCTCTTCGTCCGCCGTTGCCCTCTTCCCCGCCCATGGCATACGCCTGGTACGACACATCACCGACCGGCTTCCCGCCCGCATCGCTTATAAACGTCTCGAGCGCAATACCTGTCCTATTATTATTATTCGTCGCGTTAGCCCTGCTGCGAGGCCCCGAGCTAGCATCCTTGCTGCCCGTCGTCATCTCCACGAGGCGGTTCAGGATGGTGAACTCGAGCTTGAGCTTCGTGCTGTACACGAAGGCCTTGTAGGACGTCTGGTACTGGTACTGGTCCGCGTACTCGAGGCCCAGGATGGTGATGTCGAGGAGGATGATGACCAGGTTGACGAAGACGAGGTGGTTCATCAACCGGCGGCTGCCGCGCGTGTTGCCCATGCTGCGCTCCAGCTTCATCAGCTTGACCGTCTCGAAGATGTAGAAGCACGAGATGATGATCTCCTGGATGAAGAAGATGGTGACCTGGATCTTCTCCATGACGTTGTAGGGCATCTTCCAGGGCAGCGGGTTATCCGAGAAGGACCCAAAGATCATGGGAATGATGGCCCCGTGGCAGATGACGGCGTCGATGCAAATCATCCACAGGATCAACTTGAGCGTCTTCCTGTTCCGCAGCACCAAGTGCAGCCTCGACCAGAGCACCAGGCTCTGGCCCGTCACCATGGCCACCCAGCCGCACGCGATGAGGGCTCCGGCGAGGTATCCCAGGGACGCGGAGCAAAAGTACTTGATGAGGAAACCCGCGCAGTAAAAGGGGATTCCCCACGAGGCGCCCAGGAAGGACCAGAAGTACAGGCCGGCGTGGCGCTTGAAGGTGCCCCAGATGATGAAGGTGAGCTCCAGGACGTTGTACATGGCGATGGAGAGGAACACGATGATGATGTACAGCGAGAGCTGCGAGTATCCCACCGTGCCGGACCCGAAGCCAGCTGGGGCCGTCATTGTGGGTGTTAGTTTGTGTCGATGTTTCTATGTGTCGATGGGTTGATCTGTTGATATGCGGAGGGAGTTGAGGTTGATATCGAATGAAGGACTACCCCGGAATTCAAAAGGGCCCGCAGAACAGAGACGCAGCTGGCAAGAGAGAAAAAAGCAAGGTGCACGAGGCCATCTCCAAGGAAGAGACCACGGTGGAATTGGGGGCCCAACGTCCAGATATGTGCAGGCCACTTCCCTTCCTCTGGCAGTGGAGAGCGCTTGGGGCTGTAGGCTGTAAGCAGGGTGGTGTCTTCCCGACGGCTGATCGACCACGGATTTCCCATGACTCTCCAAGAGTTCAAGCCATTCGGACCTGTTTCCCAGCTTACCGGTCGACAGTCGGTCCCGACGCCGTCATGCCTCAAAGACTATTACGTACAGGGGCCCTACCGAGCCGCCAGACAGTCTACGGAAGTAGTGAAGGGGAATGGAGTCTCAGGCCGTTGTGATTCGCATCGAGAGGTCCACTCGGGGAGGCATCTCCTTTCGAGTCTGGGGTCTGTCTGCCTCAACCGGTCAGCAGTTTAGCAATGCGCAGTCCGTCCTGCAGGACACACAGACACAGACACCTTGACTACCTACGTCAGACCCCAACTCCTTTGGACATTCGTGTCTGTTCTCTCCCGCACACAGCGAGTCATTCAACGGCAGGTAGTTAGGCCCTCGCTCACCCTTGACAGCCACAAACCAAGCCAACCCTCAGCCCTGACAGGGCGAATCAACCCCCGAGCTGAAGGCAAAGGAGCCCTTGTCACGGAACTTGAGAAGCCCGCGCCGGTTGCGAATCTAAGGCGGGGAAGTCGGGACGGCCTCCACTTGGGACAGATGCCAAGGAAAGGAAGATGCCCTTGGATAGACGCTAAGATGTCCGAAGATGTCCTCCCCGGAATAGGCTTTGGGACCGGGCCATTGGTCCAAGGTCTCAGATTAGCGGGCGGGGGGTGTGGTGGTTGTGGTTGTTGGTTGGTGGTGATTAGGGGGAGAAGGGGGACTTGGGAGGAGAAGCTAAAGCAAGACAAACAATGGGATTCGACAAAAAAGGACCGTCATGGATGAGAAAAAGGGAGAAGAGATCCCAGGTGCCTGGGCCACCAAGAGGACAGACTTCAAGATCTGGAGAAATGTCATCAGCGGCACAGTCGACACGTTGTTCGAGATGGGATTGTGTGATGATATTCCCGGGTGGAACTAAACAACCTGTCACTTTTTCGAAGCCTCTTTTGCTTTTTGATCTCTCATTTTTTTTTTGCTTCTTTCGAAGGGCGTTCCTGAGAATCTGGAACTTTACCTCGAGCGTCTAGAAGGGTCGTCACCGCCAACACCAACACCACTTGTCATGCAGGAGGACTGTCATGTACGTACCGTACCATACTTTGATTACTTGAGGTCTAGCATTTTTTTTTCATTTGCATGAGGTGGCTTGTATCAGATCAGATCAGAAAAACAATAACACACCCAAAAAATATTTGTAATGTGCGCGCTGTGCGAAATGGAAATGGGGGACCTGCGGGCTTTTCCTCAATCCGTGGACGCCACCAACGCATTCTTCAGCTGTGCTCGGCTTTGCTGCTGCCGTTTTGTCTGGGGGGGTATGAGAAGGTGTATTCGTATGTTTCGACCGGTGAGAGA
Source organism: Thelonectria blattea (assembly GCA_024115155.1). NCBI lineage: Eukaryota > Fungi > Ascomycota > Sordariomycetes > Hypocreales > Nectriaceae > Thelonectria > Thelonectria blattea. Next base: position 6,832 of record JAMQMW010000762.1, read on the forward strand.
CATGACTTGTGACTTGCCTCGAGTTATGTTGACTTGTCCCGTCCCGATCCTCTCCCGTCTCGTCCCCTTTTCCTCTCCTTTCCCATCATCACCATCACCACCACCAGCAAGCAACAAATAGATGGGCAATTTCAAGATATCCTCCATCCGCCTGTCACCCTCCTAAACTGGACTCTCCTCCCGGTCGATCCGCCCTCGCAGATTTAGTCTCGTCTCGTCGGCCGCACCGCCACCTCGCTCCCGAAAATAGGGCGCATTGTTGGGGCAAGAAAAGTTGCCAAGGCGAGCAATCAACAAACCAAGATTCAGCATTTCGCATTTCTTCAGCAGTGCCGGACTCCTCCCCCGCAAGTGTCCCCTAGCGGCGTTGAAAAACCGACAGGACTCACAGGAGGCTGGTCCTTGTCTAGCGTTGTTAGGTTGGTTGAGTCGAGTTGGGTTTTTTCTCGAGGCGGGCAGGTGAAATTCTCGTCGTGGGAAAGACAATTGCCGCTTTTGTTTATTCGTATGCAGGTGCGTGAATCGTGGTGATGAGAAGGAGAGGAGGCTACTCTTTGAGGCTTCTGGTTGGAAGTGTAAATGAATAAGACATGCTATTATCACGGAACTCTGTCCTTGGGTCTCGATCGAATACAACTCTACAGTCCGTGACTCGCAGGGTTTTCGCATCGCATCGCTCGCATCGCATCTCCCTCGATATTACGCGGCCACACCCCCTCCCCTTCCCATCTCGCCGCCAACAATCTTAGCTGGACTGACGGACTTCTGATAAACCCGGCACAAGCCTCTCTCCCTCTCTCGCATACCCGTCCTCTTGGTTGGTCCAAAGGCTTGTCAATATCCCTCACTTTTCCGCCGGCGCGTTTTGACGGGACAGCACGGATGCACACACACTTCGCAAAGTTGTTAGTTCATCCTCATCGGATCTTCTCATCCGCCCGCACTTCGTTCAGGCACCAGGACTGATGAAAGCTGGGGCCCATGCAGGAACTGAGCGTCTGCGGATACCGACGGTACTCTTTGCCGACGCGGGAAGGTCTGGAGACTGGAGAGGGAGAGGGAGTTGAGGAGGAGCTTTTGCAGATCTCGCATGTCATGTTTCGTCCTGGGCACAGCTGGCCGGCAAGGTCAAGCTCAAATCAACAAGTCCAAGTCAACAAATCCCCTAGCCAAATAGAATCTGATCCCTGGCAGTCCGTCACTCATAAAAATACGCTTGAGGCGCGCGGCCGCCAGCGGCGCAGCAACCGTTTCTTCCGTCTCAAGATGAGGACGACGTGAAACGCCATCTCTCTATTAGACTTTCATCCTAATTCTCGTGGGAAGACCCTTGCGAAGAAGAGGGCTTCCTCGTGTTCTCGTGAGATGGTACTTCCGAGTCGCGATGCGTAACACGTGGTGAAGGCGTGGATGACAGACATTTGATGAGGGCCGCGTGCAGCCACCACGCGAGGAGGTCGATTATTGCCTTGATCGTGCTGACAGATTTCAATCTTGCTGCTAAATTCCGGCCTGGCTGCTTCATCTCATCTGCTGCTCAATTCCAACCTGACTGCTCAATCTCATCTTCCTCGATCCTGCCCTCATCTCTGCGCTCAAATCCCCCAAATCCCCCTATCGCCTCTGCTATCCCCAATAGCCAGCTGTGCTTTCCAATTCCGGGCATAGCTTCGCGCTGTCCAATATTCCTCTCATCGACTCATGCCCTTGCTTACTCCGAGGTACTCCTCTAGCTACATGCAACAATTAGACGACACTCCAAAATTCGACGACTGCCCGTGGCTTCGTCTAAAGCCCTGCTAAGGAAAACCCATGGCATGGCTAAAGGTGATGGCGTTTCGTATAGCTTCACCACGAAAGCCTCAGAACATTGTTCAGCTCAGCTGCACGATGACCGCCGGGGATTTCGTCTGTCCGAGGATGCACATGTCGTGTAGAATTTTTCTCTTTTCCCCATCGAGAGGCCCGATGGCATATGTTCTTGCGTCGTCTTTGTTGGTGGACGGGACGCCACCTCCCTTTCACATGCCGATGACTCAGCGGTGGACAGACACGCGTCTTGACAAAGGGGATTGTTGGGATTTGGGGGGGGTTCCCGCTGTTGGTAGGTATTGTGTTTCCTGGTGTTCTTTGTCTCTTTGGGAAGTTGTCTAGGCTCTGTCGTTGAGTGTCCCGGGGCTGGCCATGAACAGTGACGACAGAACCACGGACACTCACCCATATTCGTAGATGCGACTGCCATTATGATATATCACTTTTGAAAAGTCAAAGAAGAGTCAATGAGTATTTCTATAAGTAGAGTATAACTACGCCCAGGGCGAATATCCCTCTTCTCATCAACCCAACAACCCCGTTCGCAAGTGCAACGGCAGCAGCAACAGCAACAGCAGCAGCATCAACACCAACCATCCCTCCCTCCCAAGGACAACAAGTGTATCCTCCCACCCAAACCCCATATCCCTCATACTCCAGTAACCATGAGCTCCTCCCCGTCCCCCCCTCCCTTCAGCCCGGCAAGCTACCACACCGACTTCGAAAACGTCGCCACCACGCGCCCCTTCGCCTCCAAACTCACCGTCGGCGTCGAGCTGCAATTCATGCACTCCCCGCTCACCAAGAAGTGGACCACGCCCGAGCAACAATTCCGCTCCCGCCGGCGCTTCGCCGAGGAACTCGCCCGCTGGACCGACCTCCCCGTCGCGTACACGGGCGCCTCATGCGACGCCTGCGCCGAAGTCGGCGAGGCGTGCGACCGGTCCGTCTTCGGAGCCACCGAGGAGGCCGAGGAGATAAGGGTCGCGCCCGGGACCGCGTTTGAGAATAACTTGTTTACCGTGCGGGACGAGTGTCTCCGGGGGAGGAACAGCGTGAACGCGAAGAGGGACTGGCCGAGCGTCGAGTTGACGTCGCCGATTTTTGATAACGAGGAGTTGCTTCACTTGCCTGCAGTGAAGAGCATGCTGAACTCCCTGCGCGCCATGGCCTCCATCACGAGTATCACGGCCAACGAGTCGTGTGGTATACACGTGCACATTGGTGTACCAGGAGGTATGACTCTGCTTGTAGCCAAGAAGATGGCCACGCTGGCCTTCCTCCTCGAGAAACCCCTGTTCGGCGCCCTCGCCGCCCCCGGCCCCGACCAGCATCTCCGCGCGGGCTACATCCACCGATCATCCGCCCTCGTCGTCGACCGGCCCGAGGACTTACGCTACGACCCCCTCCGCTACGACGACCTCACGGGCGCCGCGCAACTCCCCTCGTACTTCCCCGACTTTGCCAACATGTCCCCCGCGTCATGGAACGACAACCAACCAGCCGCCTTCTCCGAAGCCATCCGACGCATCTGGTGCAGCTCCTCCCTGCAAGATCTCGCGCAGCTTCTCACAGACGGACACGACCGTCTAGGCTTCGCGCTGAGTCTACGCGACGACAAAGGGCGACAAGTGTCCCCGCACACGATGCAGAACCTCGAGGGGTCTGAGAGCACCTTTGAGTTCCGGTACCTGCCCATGACCTTTTCGCGAGACGTGGTGCAGGCGTGGACGGAGATGACCTTTGCCGTGGCCGAGATGGCGCTGCTCAAGGCAGCAGAGTACAAGGAGCGCGTGGCGGAGATCCTGGCCAAGATGGTCGAGGTGACTGGGCGGGGAGACGCGTGGAAGGAGTTGCTGGCGGATACGCTGGGCTTGTTCTACCACGTTGATATCTGGGAGGAGCATTTCCGGGCTTCTGAAGAGGGACGCAAGAATGTCCTTTTGGACGAAAACTTCCTCCTGATTCCTGCTACCTGGGAACGAGGTCTCGAAACCCCGTCAATGGTAGATACAGACTCGGCCGTCAACGAGATCAACTTCGAAACGGCGTCTCAGATCAGCATGGAGCGACACTTGATCGCCGCTTGGATCGAGGAGGATAACCGCATGGCGGCTCTCAAATTGGATGTCCGGCCTTGCACGCCGAGTAGGGACTCGGAGGGAGATTCGCCCATGTACATGAACGACTATCCGGATTTGATGCCTCCGCGCGACATTCGCATGATGGATGTGCCGGTCGAGGATAGTCCGGTGTCGGGACGCAAGAGGGATTTGCTGCCGGATACGCCGTATCCGACCGAGGCGCTGATGGATTGTAGATCTGATTCTGGGGAGTCCGAGGAGGAGTGAGGATGAGGAGTGTGCGGAGGTAATGGGGTTGACGAAACGGACCTATTGAGATAAACTTATCGTTTCCTTTGTCAACAAAATGCAGCGACCAATCTATATTAATCCTGTGGCCTTTTGCTTTCCTTTCATGATGTGTGGCAACTAAACCGACTGACTTACATGACGTACAATAACAACTAAAACGAAACTCTCTTGGCCGAGACCGAACCCCTCCGGAGGCCGAGACGGCCCACTCGGACCGGCGGTGGGGCCGGGCCCGGACATGTCGGGTTTGAGGATAGACGGACGGCTTGGTAGTGAGTTTCTCAATGACATGTTCCTTTCAAACAACAACAACGACAATAACAAAAGATGCCTCATGAGCAATCCAACATGCATCCACAGCCCTCTCCTCCCCTCTCCCCTCCCTCAACAACCCCTCCTTCCCCCCCCTAAACCCCCTTATCATCCTTCCCCTCCCCCCCCCTCCCCTCCGGCCCCGGCGCCTGCCAACTCATACTCGGCGGCGCGCACGTCTCGGCGCACCTCACGCACGCCAGCTCGCTCTTCTTGTAACTCCCCTTGATGACCCTCTTCTCGTCGAAGCTGTACCGCGGACAGTGCATGGTGGGCTGGGCGCCGCGGCCGAAGAGGCGTCGCTGGTAGTCGCACGCGGCGCCCAGGTCGTCGACGGCGAAGAAGCTGTTGTCCATGTGGTGGAAGACTTCGCCGCCGATGAGGGCCCGGCCGCGCGTGGTCATTTGCGGGCAGGAGGTGCCCTTTGCGCAGGAGCAGACGACTTGTTGGAAGGAGTATGTGCACATTTCTGTCGGAAGGGCTTGCTGGGTTTATCAGGGGTTGTTGGGTTTGTCGGGGAGGAGTTGTTCGATGGCGTTCGGAGGTGGTGGCGATGATGGATCTTGGTAAAGCTGGTGGTGATAATGTCTCGGAGAACAACTCGCGAATCCCCCACCAAACAGAATTACTGCAGCCGTTCCTCCCGTTGATCTTCCTCAAAACAAAGAAACAAGCAGTCTCGTTGGAAAAGTATTATCTCGCTCTCGCAGAAACAATAGTTCTTTCTTCACGACGAGGTTCCCAAGAGCGGTGTATAAAGAAAGAAGCACAACATCCCAACACAACACCAGCACGACACACAAACGCGCACCGTTCTTTTCCCACCCTCTACCTCCCTCCCTCCCTCCCTCCCTTCCAG
>JAMQMW010000764.1:3824-17071 GCA_024115155.1 Thelonectria blattea
CTCCTACACACCTCGTCACCATTTGAAGCCGCTTCAAGTCATTTCGGATGGAAACCCCCAATCTCGGAAGACACACCCATGCGATTCTCACTCCTCAATTTCCTCCTAGTCCCTTGACTCCCCTGCCCTCACGAACAGTCTCTTTTCCTCTTGGTTCTCGGCATTAACGACGTTATGAAACAAAACAAAAAAACACCAAAGATGAAACTGGATCTCACGACCGGGTTTCTCACTCACGGATTTCATTATACACACGAAAAAGTCTGTTTTGCTATGCTACTCTACGTGGCTTTTGATGACTTCACAGCGGGACTTGACCTTTGCTCTTAGACAGCAGACCTTAGCATTACCACTACGAAATGCAATCATGCCCCGAGTTCACGTGTTACAATTTTAGTGAAGTCTAATAGGCAAATCGTTCTCTCCAATTCATTCTGTCCCTAGAGCATTCCAAAACCCAATCCGTATACGCTGTCTTATGCCGTGCAAAGTCTGCGTCAACGACTTCAACCCCCTGATCGAGTGAGGCTGTTCCCAACTTCCCAGATCCACCGAGTACCATTGTACATGTCATCTCGCAATGTGAAATCCAGTGCGAAACCCCCAACAAGCAAAATCATATCCTTTTCCCAGATCCAGTCGCAAGAACAATTCTCAAAACTTCAACTTGATCCATTCTTCCCAACCAATCCCAGCAGTCTGTCGTCTCCCCCAAGACGATGCCTACACATGTCATCATTTTCGCCCATGAATGCTACCACTCTTGCTTCATCTCAGCAGCAGATCAAGAGTTGAGGCCAACAGCGGGTGGCGTGGCAGGCGAACGGCTGCCGCCAGAGTATATCTTGCGTCGGCGAGTAGTGCGAACCATGCCCCAGGCCGGATCGGCCGGCCAAGGCTCATCGATGCCAATGCTTTCGATCAGGGGGCTTCCGAGTCCGCGAGACTTCATGAAGCTCGCCATGTCCCACCCTGCTTCGTGGAGTTTGTTCCGAGCAGCCCGTCTGTTAAGGGCGACCTTGATCTCTTTGATCGACGTGATCATGTACTCCCCAAACTCGGTTGCCTCTCCGATGGACTTCTGGAGCATCTCGAGCTCCTCCTTGGAGACTGGGTAATGATCGTCTTGAACAAAACCCCGTGTGAATGGCGGCTGTCTTTCTGGGCCCAGGTAAGGCGAGGCAGGCGGCGTGGGACCAGAACTGCCCAACTGACAATACAGGCCGTGGACGTACTGGTCAAATCGGCCCAAAACCGACTCCTTAAGGCGGGCGATGAGCACGTTTGGCATTTCTTCTTTGCTGGTCGTGCTGTTGACATCGGTGTGAATGCTGTCCTTGTCGGCGAAACCGTTTGCGTTTCCGTCCTCGTCGACACAAGTGACTGGATCCGTGTCCATCCAATCTCGCCAGTAGGTATCCTCGTCATTCGCAACAAAAGCGTTGTCCGCTTCACCAGAGTCGTACTGGTCGGTGACGGCATGGGCCTCATGGCCAAAACCATGGCCAGGTTGGGCAAAGTCGGGGTCTTGATTGTCATGGGCATTCTAAGCCGGGACGTCAAGTCGGCCGCGAGTCAACCATGGGAAGTCGAGGCGGGTAGCAGAGTCATAAAGGTCATCGATCTCCTCACGTGTTTGAGGTGGCAGGGGAATGTGCACGGCGACGACGATGACATCTCGAGGCGCGACATATCGAAGGGCGCATCGTTGAAGGGTGTACATGTTTTTCACAAAGCTAAGCGCCCTGCCGAGGATAATGTAGCGAAACTCGATAGAGAACTTCGCGGTGGAGTTGAGTTGCAGACCCCAGGACATGGTGAAGACTTGTCGATCCGATGTGTGGAAGTGACGCCTCAGTGGTAGTGCATCTGCATAGCACGATGAGAAGGTATTGTTGGGCAAGGTAGGGAGGGACGTACCGAGATGGAGAGGGACTCAAAACGGGCTCAAAAGAAGATTATGAAGATAGGAATTCGCTGGATACCAAAAGAGATGCCAAAGTATCGCGCTGATCCAAGTCAGATGGCGTTGGTGGTGTCGAGGAAGGAGGAAGAGTGTTGGGGATGTGGGTGGAAGAGAGAAAATGGGTCAGGTGGGCAGAGGAGGAAGAGGAAAAGGGAAGGCAGGAGGGGCCCAGACTGTTCTTGGACTGTTCAGGTAGAAGGCGGGAGGTAAACAGTCCAGTGAACAGGGAAACAGAGAACGGAGAAAGCTGTCCAGGCAACGACTGTTCAGTCACAGTTCTGAGCCAAGCAAACTGCAGCACCGAGTGACTACGGTTAGTCACTGACTGACACATTCCCACGTGCAAGACTGGGCCTTAGAGGCTTCTCCCATCTTCATCTTCATCCCCATCGTCTCATCTCTCGTTCCTCGTGACCAGCCCTCAAGGTTGTTCCCAAGCAGCACTCCAAGTCGCTCCTGCCTCGAATGCTCCTTCCCAAGCAAGTTGTAGCCCTAAGGGCCTAGCCATAACGCACCCACGAAACTTTAATACACCGATACGCAAGAAATCCTCACAAGAACCTCTTCACCGACTTCATCCCCTCAACAGATGTGTTCTTGTGTTTGCCCGCCATTCTTCCTCCATCTCCACGTGACGCCCTCGACAGCCGACAGAGACGGGATTCAATCGCAGTCCATGATTCCAATCTAAGACTCCTTCAATCATCTTCCAGCAATCTCAGAAAGATTTGGCGTTCTCACTCGACCTAGGTTAGTAGCTTACCCTTCGGTCCATAGCTTGCTTTGTCCCTGGAGTTGAACTTTGCTGACCCCGAGACACGCATCATGGTCAGACGACGCATCGATGCCAGACCACACAATCAAATACGGAGCATTACCATCTTTATATCACCTCGAGTTGTTGTCCCTTTCACTTAGTGATGTGCTTTCCGTCGCTTGCTCTGGCCGTCGTTGATGAACGCTGATACACGGCGAGAACAAGGGCACGCTGCGACACACGCCAATCACATCGCATGGTTCTCATGAATACACCACATCAGAATGACTCATCTCGAAAACAACTGAACTCAACACTCAACACGAACCGGGTCCCTGTCTGCATTCCCGTCTATCAACGTCGTCCACTCGCGAGTGACTTACCCTGGATACCACGCGAGCCACACGAAACTTCTTGAACCAAGTCAACCATTGTATCATGCAAGTATGCCGATTCTTATTCTTCGGATACGTATACTGTAGCATCTACCTCGTAGCGTCTAGTCAAAACGCCCTCGTCTCTCCTCACGAGGAAATATTACATCCGCGCTTTCAGATCTACCAAGAAACCGCCCCCTGAGAAACCGTATACCTCACAGGCTCGCCCGCACCACCCTCACCCACCCTCCTCGTCGCTTCTAGCTCCCGTCATCCCTCCGCAGAAACATCTCAACAATGGTCCTCGCTCTATCCATGGCACCCTTCTCCTTCTCGTCCACCCGACACACCAACGGCCCAACCACCTCGGCGTATCGCTTCTCCCGCGCTTTCCTCCTCTTCGCATCCTCTGCCTCGCCACCGAGCCGGAAACTCAACCTGCGACTAAGGCCCGTGGCTTTTGGATCCGTCGTCGCGTGTGCGAGGTCCGACGCGACGCGCGCGAGCGTGGCCGTCATGAAGACGAAGGCGATGTTGTGGTTTGGCGCCGACGACAGAATGTCGAGGATCTGCGTCTTCGTGTCGGGCCATGAGGCGGTCGGCATGTAGACGACGTTTGGCAGCGCCGTCGAGAGCTTGGCCCAGAGGTGCGTGGGGATGATGCCGTCGGTTAGGGACTCGATGAAGAGGAGCAGCACGGAGAAGAGCACCTCGAGCTTCTTGGAGGCCTGCATGTCGATGGGCAAAGACTCAATGAGCGGCGAATCGGTATCCAAGGCAGTAATCATGTCGATTTGATGCTGTTTCTTCCCACCCTCTCCCAGCCTCCACGTCGCCGGGTCGACAGGCCAGCCGGCATCTCGCGGCAGCAGCGCGTCCTCCAACATGGCGGCATCGGCGATGCTCCGCTCTACAAGAGTCGTGGCAGCCTCCGTAAGCTTGAATAACTCTTTCGGTGCGGAAACATGTGGCGCCAAGTCATAAGGAATCGCCCCGTCGATGTGGTTGTCCCTCAAGAATTTGCGAATACCCCCGTCGGGAACTCGAATGAGCTCCGGGATGGATCGGCCAAGACACGTCGGCTTCCACACCCCCCGCACCGGAACGAAGTGATCGCGGCCGTCTTCTATCCGAAGGACCAAGACATCCTCAATCCTCGCGCGGGCTTCGTTCAGCGCGCGCATGTGCGACATGGACGAGATCTGAATCTCCAGCAGGACCGAAGCCGTCTGCCCAGGATCCAACGTGACCGACTGTCCCAGCGGCTCCGGCGAATCTTCGTCTGCTTGTATAAACGTCGTCTTCAACCAATCCGCAATGGACTCTTCGCCCTCTTCCGTAGTCGGCTTCTCGACAAAGGAAAACGTCGCAGGCACGCTGCTCGTGTTGGCGACGGTCAGCGAGCAAGTCTTTCGCTCCAGCGGCCCGACCGAGCCAAAGTCGACGACTTTATCGTCAGAGCCGCCTCCCTCTCCTCCCTCGACGATGACGGTGATGCCCGGCCGGCCCTCGTTCTCGGCCCGGTCGAGCTCGCGAGCCACTTCGGCGTGGATCCTTGCTTTGAGATTGGGCACCACGGCGTCGTAGTCGAGCGTGAAGATGGACGTCATGGGCTTGTGGTCGGACGAGGTGATGCGCTGGTGGGAAGCGTAAATCTCCAAGTCTATCCGGTCGTGAAAGCCGTCCTTGGTAACGACGTCCTCAGCCTCTGGGTCCTCATTTTCGTCATACTCGTAATATTGAGTCGCCTCGCTGGACGTCTGCGTCGTGTCATCGCCGTCCGTATCTGGGTCGTAACTGAAGAGCACGTCGTCATCTTCTTCCAGGCCGATGGCTTTCATTTCCTCGTCCTTCTTTCTCGCTTCCTCTTCTTCTCTGATCTTGAGCTCAAACTTTTCCTTGTCGGTGCGAGTGCGGAACAGGATGCGATCGCACCAGCTCGGCGCGCGTTGCTTCTCGCTCGAGTCAAAGAGACCAACGGTTCCCACATCGTATTTATACGTCGGGAGAAAGGTGATGGCACCTTCTCGCCAGCCGTCGTGGAAGACTTTACGTTGCTTAATCATCCGCCGTAGCTGGTCGTGTGGCAATAAAGAGTCGATTGTCGCCTGTAGTGAAGTCGGGTCTTGGCTGGGATCCTCGGGGAACTCGTCAGGATCAGGCAGTGTGATTTCAGATTCGATCCTCTCGTGCGTCCGGCGCGAAGTCGACTCGGATTCCGTTGTCGAAGTGCCGTCATCGTCATCCGAGTGCTTCATGACAATCACATCGGGCTCATCGGCCAAAGAATCCCGTCTCGAATCCTCGGAAGCGCCGTATTCACCACGCGCATGCAACGTGAGAAGCCGTCGAATATCGTCTCCCGGCAGTCCATCCAGGCGGAAATTCAGGTCGCCAAACCAAAAAGCCAGGTCCTCATCGCCAATCTTCTCGCCCTCGTCATCTTCAACGCCCGAGACGACAATAGGATCGAACTGCGTCTTCGAGAGCACCTGTCCGACATCCCAGCACCTCCTCTCCAGGTCTTTCCCACCGGCGCCGCTAGCGAGGTGGCTGTTTACAAACACCATCCGAGTGGTTTCTCCCAGGAGCAGGCGCGTGGCGATGGCGCCCTTGTTTCCGAAATACCCCAGCAGTCCCGTCCCGACTTGCTTCGTGCTGACGTTGCTGATGGTAGCCGCAACATCGGCGGATGCGTACACCAGCAGCAACAGGCCCGTCATTTGCTCCGACGTCATCAGCTCGTACCCCGGAGGCAGAGCTGCCTCGAGGGCCGCCTGCCATTTGCCCGTGGCGGTGGTGTCCGTATACACTGCTCGGTTCACGTACTCCCTCGTGGTGTTGAGGTCGACAATCTCCTGCAGGCCGAGCACGTAGAGGCCAATGCTATCCCCCGCGACCAAGTGATACGGCTCCGACTCGCCATTCCGCTCCGCGGGGTCCGCGTGTTCCACCGACGGGTTCTTGGAGAGATCCAGCGTCGCAAAGTTCTGGTCCAGCCCCTCGCCCTCGGTGAACCAGGTCGCCAGGTCCTTATCTGTGCCGGGACACGCAGCCACGTTCCACGTCCCAATCTTGACCTTTATCCGGTGCGGTCTCACGTATTCGGATCGTCGCGCGTAGACGGCTTTCGCGAGGGACTGTGGCGTCGTCGCATGGATCGGCTCGGCCTCCAGGCTGTCGGGCCGATCCTGGGCGTCGTCGGATTGAGACGCCATGGTGGGCGCAGAGGAAGGGAGCGATTTGTCGATGCGACGCCTCTGACTCGCAGTGTCGTGATCGCTTCGGCGGCAGCCTTTGGTCCGCTAGATCATGTCAACTGCGAGGGCGCGGGTAAGGCTATGGGGTGCGGTATTATATGGAATAAAGCGATCTATCGGTGTGTCTAATGTTGGTCTGGTAGTAGCGCTGGTGGCCGGATCCGGGTGGTGAACTGGTGATGATGTAGGGGAATCCGGATGAGATGAGCCCCGCCGTCGACGCAGCGTCATCCCGAGCTTATCGATAAGGCGACAGCGGAGCTCTTTTCTCGTTACTGAGCGCAGCGCCCAACCTCATGCCTTGTTTCGCCAATACCAACTACATTCTCTTGCACGGCTTTCCATTTCCGACCGCATTGCTCTCTCTTCTAGGTCCTTGACTTTTTAGACCTCTCGTACGCCATTGCAACTCTCTTGGCCAATATACCACCACATCCCTCGGTCTCAGCGACCACCCTCTTCCCATCCCTCCTTCGACCAAACCAAACCAACCAGCCGCAGTCATGAGCCGGCAAACACCGCGCAAGACGCACAAACGTCAGCCCTCGAACCGCATCCCCGGAGTATCCGACTACGAGTCCGACGCCGTCGCGCACCCCTCCGCGCACAACGCCTACGCTCCCCCTCCCCCGCGCTCCAACACAGAACTCAACCTGGGTGTCCTCCAGCGGTACCTCCCCTCGATCCACACCATCCTCAGCATCGCGGCCAACGCTGTCATCTACACCTTCGACGGCGACTCGGGCACCTGGAACAAATCGGGCGTCGAAGGCACGCTGTTCGTCTGCGCGCAGTCGCCCCTCCCCGAGGACCCGAACCACCGACCTAGGGCGTGCGTGTTCGTTCTGAACCGGAAGGGGCTGGATAACATGATTGCCGACCTCGCGCGGGTGTCGCACGTCGAGATCTCGAGCGAGCTGGTCATCATGCGCGTGGACCACAGCTCCGAGGAGGGGGAGAAGGTGCTGGGCGTGTGGATTCATAACGACAAGGGCGAGACGAGGACGGAGAACGCGGCCATGATCACCGAGGCTTGGAAGTCGGTCAGGTCGGCTGGGCTCGTGGAGGCGCAGGGTCCAGAGGTCGGGCCGGCGATGCAGGCTATGGGCCGGAGACTGAGCTTGAGCGACCTGTTTGGGCAGCCGAGTAATGGGGGTGCTGCCGCTGGGCAGTGATTGATGATGGATAGATGGGCATGAATTACGATTAATGTATGGCTGAATTATTCCCCAGTCGCTCTTGTTGCTACAGTCGATGTCGCTCTTCAAAACGAAAGCATTGCACTAATCGGAGGAACGGTATTCAGTCTTCGAATGACCATAGACTACGCCAAGACCAAATATATTCAGCTCGTTATGAGCTACTAGATAAGCAAACCAATGAGCAGGTTGTCTATTCATGTCTTCACTGAGGCGACATGAATCTCTACAAGCTACCAGCTCATGCCGTACGCCATTCCCAAGAGCCCCTTTAATCGCAGAAAACCTCTTCAATCTATACCGTGCCGCTGATACTCAGTTCCCGAATCTCCTGCAGAACCTGTTCTACCCTCGCGTCCAAGTGTCCCTCTGCATATTGATCCCTAGTGTCGGCATCGAGGTACTGCTGAACCTGGGCCATGCGGGAGTAGGCTTCTGCGCAGAATCGGAGCTGAATCTTGACGAGCGCCTCGAAGCTGGGGTCAAGGTATGGCACGCGGAGATCGATCAGCTGGGGAAGCTCGGTGCTGAGTTGCTCGTTGAGCTGTTCGTAGGCCGCCTTGGCCATCTCCATCTCCTTCTCCGTGCGAGGAAGCTTCGTGGCATCCTTGTCGGGCTTGTCGACGAGGCGCTTGACCTTAGCTCGGAGGGCGTCGTAGTCGAGGAGCTTGTGGGAGCGCTTCTTAATGCATTCGTTGACGTCGGGGAAGTAGGCGCAGAAGCGTCCGATAGGGTCGAGAACTGTGGTTCGATAGGGGCCGTCGAGGGCCTTGATGGTTTCGGCGTCGAGGTCTTCGACTGCCTGCTTGTAGCTCCTACTCACACCGTCCTTGGCACCGGCGTCACCGTAGAATGCGTCGATCGTTTCGGCGATTCGCATTTGCGAGGCAGTCATCGCTATCGTCGTCAGCTTTCGATCGTGGCCATTCGCGACAGAAGTGATTCACCTCTTAGCGAATCCAAGTAGCCCTTGGACTCCTTTTGCAACCGCAGCGCAGCCGCTTCCATCGTCTTGAATCGTCTAGCCGCGCGTCAGCTCCGATGGTCGTTCCATGATGGCCAAGCATGTGCTACCTCTCCTCGACTTCATAATCACGATCGTTGGTCTTCTCGACATGACCTGGACGAATTGATCAGCAAATACGCATCCCCCAGCCTCAGAGTCCCGGCGCATACCCGTCTTCATCATCACCTGCGTCGTCGCGCGGTTCACATTCTTCTTGAACCCTGCAGCCATGTTAGCGACCCCTTCCCGATTGCGGGGTGATGATGCTGCCTACCCGCCCACGACATTTTGGCAGTCTAGCGATGGCAAACGTGAACTCGGTAGGTGGGTACAAAGTATGATTTCTCGGCGTCGAAGTCGTCAAAGTGGTTGTTTGCGGGAGGAAGTTTGAGGAAGTTTGCGTTGGTCGGGTGAAGGAGCAGCAAGTTCCAAGTTGGCACCAACAACTCGGCCAAGCGAGTGACGACAAACCGACTGCACAGCCACAAATGCCGCCCAATCGGCTGATCGACGTCAGCGAAGGGGCTCAGCTGCGCCTCGTGCGCCTCGATCCTCCCGTTCTTTTGCGCTCACGTGACACCGTGTCACGTTTTCAATTTGCAGCGAAAACCCAAACACGCTCTGCACTCTGCGTCGCGTCACCATGTTCAGCCCTCGATTCCTCGTTGTCAGCCTTGGAAATCCTCTACCGAAATACGACAGTCTTCATTCAGCCGGTCACTTTGCCCTCAATGGCCTCACAAAGGTTCTGCGACACCCCTCCTTCCGGGAGATGACACTTGGGAAGCAGACATGTCTCGTATCTCAAGGTCCCAAGTACACATTGGTCCAATCGCCGACCTTGATGAACATTTCCGGGGGCTTTGTCTCTCGGGCATGGCAAGAAATGGCCAAGCAACACGATCCCGCATCTCTGAGTCTCGTCATCGTCCATGACGAATTGGAAAAGGACTTTGGCGTCGTGAAGCTCACGGCTTGGGACCGCAGCCACAAAGGACACAACGGCATCAAAAGCGTCAAGGGATCACTATCGCAGGGCAAGTACCCCGATTCGCCATTTGTACGAATTGCGATTGGCATTGGACGACCAGCGCAAAGGGATGCCGAGACCGTGAGCCGCTATGTGCTCGATCGGATACCGGACGACAAGAGGACGGCCTTAGAGGAGGAGGTGCCATGGAGGGTAGCAGAGCAACTGGTCGAATTGGAGAAGGAGTGGAAGAGCGAGATTCAGGCTTGAACTATTCGGACGTGGGCGACTCGACTGGTGGTGAGCGGGAGTTGGGTCACCTTCAAGGGAAGCTTCTTCGAGAGGACGCCCTCGTACCGGATGTCGACATTCCACGACCCAGCAGCTTCGCTGTCGACAACAAGCTTTAAGCTATTGACGACGAAGGGGCTCTGTCTATGGCTACACGTTCAAAGGCTTATCACACCTCAACCCTGGTGTGGCCTCAGCAGAGATACCGTGACGATCGAGGGTCGATGCAAGTTATTTCCAAATAACATGTGTCTCAGCAACATCACATCGATACGATCATAGGAGATGCAACCTAGAAGATACCAATCACACAAGAACACAACACCTTGGGCGCTACGCCTCATCTTTTCACTTTACTACAACTCAAATTTAACCAATGAGAGGATTACGAAGACCATAATGTTTGCGCACTTGTCCTTCAATTTACGACGACCTAGGCCAGGGATGGACACTCGTGTCTGAAGTGGAAGGTATCAAACAGTCGACGGCAGATCGGCAATGTCATGCTGCCTTCTCGACGGCTCAACGTTGAGCCAGTTCAAGAGCTTACGAATTCGGTTGTCTTGTTCCGACGCCACGCCTCCAGCCCAGTTTGTGTAGGTGGTGTCGAAAGGGTTCCTTATCTATACGCTAACCATGGCAGGTGAAGTGGAACAGAATCAAGTCTACGAGACCTTGGGTATCTTTCCTGGGCAAGGGACAAATCGAACTTTCGGCGAGCAATCAGCGAGTCCAACGAGATATCCGACAAGACAGGGGTCGAGTATCTCCTGAGCCGAGAGATCCGTCGTGGTTGTCGCGATATCTCTGCTGAGCCGCTAGCGATTCGTACAGGAGCGCGTAAGATGAATCTCGAGTTGCTCATGCTGTCGGCATGGAGAATGCGAAGTGCGTCGGAAGAAGCAGCATGGCCAAGGCTTCATGCATCAGCCGGGGTCGTGTCGAGCCGAGAGGGACGATTCCGCTCGAGGAGGGTCATGCTGTCGTCGATTCGTGAACGAGTCGTGACGATATCATAGCGGTTCGCAGCGACGGTGCTTCGACGTTGGACGAGACGAGGTCGAAGTAAGCTCAGAGATTGAGGGGAGTTTCGAGAGCAGTGGAATCGAGGTCTACTTAAATATTCCCATGGGTGAGATTTCAGCGGGAAGCTCGCATTCTGACGCCCGCAAGAGGTCCCTCGCAAGGCTGTGCGGGCGCAACACGGTCGATTTCGAGGCGTTGATGGGACACAGCGGGGGCCTCGATCGAGGCCATGTCGCAGCAGATGTCACTTGGGCTATGCATAACGACGGTTCTACTGGGGCAGATGAACGACATCAGACTGGACGACCTCAGACCGGACACCGTCAAGCTGAGGCATCTGAGTTTGCTGGAAGTCGAAGACCGACGCAGGCTTCATTCATCCGAGACACGTCAACGTCGGAGAGTGCATTCGCACCGCCCGGTTTAGCTGACGAGCGGAACGTCCAAAGCAAACATGGCACGCTCGGGAATCTCGTTCGCAAGACAAGCGAGAGGGACATACGAAAGCAGCAAGGTTTGACATCACATTCCGCGCCCAGTTTGTCTTGAAAGAGGTCCTCCGACTCGAACTGAAGTTCAAGATGGTCACGGCAGGGATGCCGCTGTGGATAATGTCCCATGCCCTAGACCCTGCTTGCCTTAGTCTCCCCTCCACCGACCCTGCCAAGAGATAAGAACGCTCGCAGTTGTCCAATCAGAGGCGAGCCATTCGACCTCTTTAAGAACGAAGGCTGCGAGGCAAGCTGGTCTCTCGGGAGACTCGTGAGATAAGGGACCGTGTCGGGTGATGCAGGATTTGCACTGCAGCGGAAGAGGCGTTGGGCCTTTGACGGATGGCGCGGATGACGCAGGCGGCATCTGGGGAAGCGGGAGAAGAAGAGAAGCAACCATCCATCTGGCGATAACCGATAACGAAGGAAATGGCTTCACGTAAAGCTGGGAATGCTGGCTGCTGGTTGGACGATGGAAGCTGGATTTGGCTTCGATTCGCAGGTGTACTGCGACGGTGCATCTCGAGATGATCGATGGACGAGGTTATTTGGACCTCCTCGACTACCTATGTTGGAGAAACATGACCACATGGTTCAGCAATTGTTCCTGTCAGCACGGCATGCCAAACGACAGCCTCACCCGCCTCAGAGCGACATCAGCGGTGTGGAGATAGACTTCAGCTGAAGACTCACTTGACGCTTGGCAAAAAGGCATTTTCATGTTTTCCTGTTCATCTGACAATCCGACGTCGTCAGTCACACGGCTGCCAAGCAAAAGTCGGTGCCGATGGTGGGGAGACAGTCTCCGCGAGATTCTCGCACCCTTGGAGCATCGGTATCGTGGAATCTCGGTGGATATTTGGGGTGCTATGGTCAACTTACGGACAAGACGGACAAGATGGAGTGATGATGAATCTGGGGTCTCACTCTCACTACTCTCACTCACAGCTCCGCATCGTCGACTACGACTCATGGCTCCTCCGATTCCGCAGGCCCGAGACTTGCATGTTTCGGCTGGGTGAAAAGAAGCCCACCGTTCCTCATTTCGAAAAGAATGGACATTCGACAAGACCGCTCTCGGCAGCTCGTCGATAAGCAAAAGACGAAAGAAAGACGGCGCCAAGAAAGTCCATCAACGCTAGCAAACAAGTCTCCGGCTAAGCCCAACAGGAGGAAAAGCCGGGGGTGACCTGTGGGAGCAGGGAAGCTTATCAGTGGGTTCTCTCTCTCTTCTCTGCCGTTTCAGCCCACGGGCGGGTGTCGGCTTGGACTTCGATTGGGGGAATGCATGCCAGAAGAAGACTTGCGATAAGCAGCCACCCGAAGGTGAGGCATCCGAGGTGCATTAGGCCACGGCAGAGTGCCTTTGTTCGAGAAAGAGACATCCATTGGATACGCCCGAAAGAGGACGACGAGGAACTGCGAGATGAGCCGATTTGCAACGACCGGCGTATTCCCCATTGCCATTCCCGTCGTCTTATCGCAACCGCCAACTGTTCTGCAACGTCTTGGCTATTCTTGGAGTCTCAGTTGCATGTGGCAGCACAGATTATTGCCCCCCCCCCTGGGAGGTGGGAGGGTGTGGTCTTAATCTTATTCCTTTTGATCCGAGTCAATTGGGTGTCGACGTCGTGGGAGAGACATGCCAGACGAGTGAGTACATACGGAGACAAAACATCATACATGCACCATACTGATCTCAGCATCGAACCAGTTCCTTCGACTCTTGGAGAGGTCTGCCAGTCTGCTTCTTCTCTTTAGCCTCCCTTCTCGTCCTATCACCGGCCTTCTCTCCTCCTCCTCTTCCTCCTTCACCTCTCCCCCACACCCTTCCCGTCTTACCGTCCTCCTCGAACCCCAGAGGCTCGCTGCATCTCTCAAACCCTTCACACGCCCCCCCCCCC
>JAMQMW010000766.1:0-35013 GCA_024115155.1 Thelonectria blattea
GTGTGGCGCAGTCGTTGAAACCGGGAAGGCGGGGCCGCGACAGGCAAGCAGCAAGCTTGGGCAAGGTGGCAGGCGCGTCCCGTCTCCACGGATCAATACAAAGGTACTTGGACTCGACTTTCGAGACATGCCATCCATGCACTCAACGACACGACGCAACATCCCGACGACGACGAGGACGACGACAGCGACGAGACCAGATCTGCCGATTTGAATCCTTCCAATCCATTGAATCAACATCGTCATCGACACTGACTCTCCACTTCCGCTCTCTGCTGCGGACACATTCAGCTGCTCTCTACATCCTCAGCCTCACCCACACTGAGTCCCAACCATGGAGCGGTCCGGTTCGGGCCCCAAGACCCTCTTCCCCAAAGGGCCCAGCTTTACGCTCGAGAACTTCTCCAACAAGGACTTCATCGTACGCGACTTTGTCGACAGCCTCGCCGACAGCTCCGTTCCCCTGAATCGCCGCTCTGGCAACACCCAAGCCGCCTTTGACCCCAAGCCCCTCATCCGCACGTTCGAGAGTGAGTTGCCCCTTGTCGCCTCGAGAAGGCCTTCTATTTACGCGAGCTCGTAGATGCCCTCTCGCAGCTTGCTCTGCTCGGAGACGAGCTCCAGGAGAAGGAATCGGAGCTCCTTTCTCAAGTTCGACGCGCCGAAACCCAACACGACCAGACCCTCGATACCCTGGGCCGGAAGCTCGACCAGTCCATGAGCTCCTTTGAAGCCCTCGACCTCTCCCTCACGCATACAAACTCGACGCAAGGATTCCCCGTTCGATCGGATGGCCACGGGAACATTGCCGTGCAAATTGGCGAAAAGCTCGAGGACCTGGACAAGAAACGACGGCGCGCGCAAGATGCCATGTTCTTGATCCAGTGCTGGACCGAGGTCAGCGAGACGGGAAAGCTGACGTCCCTCCAGGACGTTCAGAGGCAGGGAGGCTCCGAGAATAAGGTGCGGTGCGCCGTAATTGCTCGGCAGCTCATGCGCATCAGTCAGCGATTAGATCCGGCTTCCTGGGGCCAGAAGCACGGTCAGAAGAACGGCATTACAAACGGCGTCACGGGGACGAACCGAACACACAATACGCGCGAGGTTCTCGAAAAGTTTTGCGAAACGCTGGAGCAGGATCTCTTGCAGCAATTCAACAACAGCTATCGTCGGCAGAACTTTGAAGACATGATGGAGTGCGCCAAGGTCCTACACGATTTCAACGGAGGCGCCAGCGTTATTGCCATCTTTGTGAACCAGCACCAGTTCTTCATCGACCGCGACCAGCTATTGACCGACGATGTGACCATGGACGGCGAAACAGGGGAAGCGCTGGCGGATCCCGACTCGGAACCCCCTACGGTCGAGCCAAGCCTGCAGAGTCTGGTCGACGAAGTCAAGATTGTGATGCAGGAGGAATCCTTCATCATTAAGCGTGCGTTTCCGTACTACGAGACGGTGCTCATCAAGTTCATACAGCGAGTTTTCCAGCAGTCGATTCAGCAGCGACTGGAAATGGTGCTGGACAAGACGGATACCATTTCTACCTTGGCGTTTCTGAGGGCCCTGCACTCTTCGAGGAGCTACATCAGCGCCCTGGTGGAAGATCTCAAGTCCCACGGCCTGACGGAGCATCCGGAGCCTTGCTCGGCGCAGATTGCGCAGACGCTCGAGCAGCAGATGGAGGACCTGTTCGTGCCTTACCTGGTGGGCAACTCTTACATCGAGCGAGAGAAGAAGAGTCTGGAGGAACTGTACAGCTCGTTGCTCTTCAAGTTCAGCATCTACCATTCCAGGCGCAAAAAGGCACCCACGGGCTTCATGGCGTCGCTCGCCCAGCAGGGCACGCAGCTGATTGCGTCGGCCAAGGACGCGTACATTGAGCGGCTCGAGTCGTCGGAACTGACGCCCACGCAGAAGAGGATGATGCTGCGCGTGGCCGGGCTGCAGGACAAGGACAACAAGAACGAAATCGAAGTCTCGGAGGAGGACGGCCTGCTGAGCGTCGCCAACGCCAAGCGCATGCTCAAGTGGATGGCGGAGAGCGTGCAGCGAACGCTCGAGCTGGGGTCTCAGGTCGACACTCCCAAGGACGTCAACATCCTCCTCAACCTGCTGCTCACGAGCATCGGTCAAGTCTACGTCGAGACGGCGCTCGATGCGGCGCTCGATCAGGCCACGGCGCTGGAAAACTCCAAGACGGAGCCCGACCTGTCGTATCTGCCAGCCATCAGGCCGGGCGTCACGGTCACGAGCGTCATGGACAGGTTCATCACGGTGGTGCTCATCCGACTCGCCGAGTCCAACACTACGGTGCGGAGGAACATGGAGGCACAGAAGAAGGTGGCCATGGATAACATTGAGAAGAAGACGAACAACGTCCTGAAGGGCACTATCGACGTGGTGTCCAACTGGGTGACCAAGTCGCTGGGCGGGCAGAAGAAGCAAGACTTCCGGCCGCGGGACGGCGAGCTCGAGTCGCTGCAGACGACGACGTGCCTGGGGATTTGCAACTTCCTGAACAAGGTCAACAAGTTTGCGAGCCGGGCCGTGGACGGGCAGAACGCGGAGAAGTTCTTCAGCGAGCTGGCGCTGACGATCCTCAAGCTGCTGTTTGAGCACTTCAAGAAGTTCCAGGTCAACGCGACGGGCGGGCTCATGGTCACGCAGGACATTGCCAAGTACGTGTCGACGATGCGCGAGTGGTCGCTGACAAAGGAGGTGGGCACGGCAGTCGAGATGCTCACCGAGATTGGGTCGCTCTTCATCGTCGGGCCCGAGGCGCTGCGCGAGAAGTCGAGGACGCTGGCGTCGACGAGCGCAAAGGGGAGGCTGTCCAAGGTGGACTTTAGGGCCTTTGTTCAGAAGCGCGACGACTCGGGCTCTGCGGGGATTCAGAGCGTGTTGGCCGGGCTGTGAGGAGTTGAGGATGAGAGGTCCAGAGTTGGGGAAGAAGATGGCGGTTTAGTTTTGGAATGTGTACACCCGTCTTGATGTCATCCCGTCTTGATATCATTCCGTCTCGATGCCATCGGCCGTCTCTTTCGTTGTACGTGTGTCTTGGTGCACTCAGAGATTACGTCTCAGACCTCCCACCCGGCCCGTCTTCTCGTCAATCACGTCGTCGAGGAAGTCGATCAGCTCTACCATATCGGCCAGCTCGTTGAGCACGGCGCGCTCCTTCTTTGTCAGAAGGGACGTCTTGTCGGGGCCCATGCCCGGACCGCACATTTCCTGCACGTGGTGCAGCGTCAGCTTGAAGGGCAGCGGGCAGCGGGCCGCGTTGCACATGAAGACCTCGACGGCTTCCCACGGACAGGCGGCGTGGCCGGCGAAGAGGGCCGGGTTGGCGAGGAGGCCTCGGGCCGACATGAAGCCCGAGAGGTTGGTGTTGCTTGGTTTGGGGGAAGAGGAGGAGGAGGAGGAGGAGGAGGAAGTGGTGGTGGTGGTGGTGGTGGTGGTGAAGGTGGGCTCGATCGGGAGAGTCTTCAGGTCAAAGACGTCGCCAGAGAGGAGGATGGGCAGAGTGCCCGCGTACTTGGCAGTCAGCATCTCGAGGGCCTCGGTGCGAATAGGCGTCGTCGAGGGCATTCGTCTCGTGCGCGGGTGAATGGTGACCCAGTCGACCAGCCTATTCTGGGCATCTCCGATGACGGTATCCAGAAAGTCGACCGTCTTCCTCAGATCGTCGTGCACCCGGATCTTGACGCTCACGCTCCTCCCGCGGGGGTTGTCCAGGTCCCTCTCCAAGCCGACTCCCCATCCGTCCTCCTTCAACTTCTGCCGCGTTTCCACCACCATGTCTCGCACCAGCTCGCGGTGGTTCATGAGAGCTGCGCCCAGAGTCTCGGCGCACGCCCACGACTGGGGACATCCGCAGTTGACGTCGACGCCGCCCGCCCAGGGGGCCACGAGGGCGGATGCTCGGGCGAGTTCTCGGGGGGAGTTTGCGCCGAATTGGACAATGGTGGGGGGTTGGGAGGGGAGGGTTGATGTTGTGAAGTCTGGGCTTGTCAGATTTGAGGAGTGAAGGGAGAAAGGGGAAAGGAAAAAGGGGAAGAGTAAAGAAAGAGCCTACCACTGTCGCGGGCAATGCTGTTCCGGTTAAACTCCTTTGCGAGCATCATGGGCGTCCAGCAAATGTCCACGCCGTACCTGTGCACCGTCTGTCGAAAGGCGAGCTGTCCAAGGGTTAACTTCTATCCTTTTCCGATCCATGTATAAACCAAAACTGTACCTTTCCATACCGCACCATGGGCGCGAGGGCGTATGCGAAGCGGTCCTGCTTCTTGGCCACATCGAAGATTTTGAGGGGGCTGTGTGAAGTGTGAGTTGTTGCATTTTATTTCGCTAAAAGGGAAATCTCTATGGATTTTTGGGAAGTGACTTACTGGGCAGACTCGCCCTCAGCGTCCATATACATTTTCTTCTTCTTTTTTCCTACGGCGATGAGGTTGTGCAAGTGTCGTTCCGTCGTTGAATCTATGTCTGTGATGTGAATCACACAAGTAGATTTTTCAATCCACGTGATGCGGATGGAGCCTCTTCCCAACCTCCACGACATCCAGGTTGACTTACATGCACCTCTTCGACCCCAACATACTAAAATAAAAGTTTCCATTGTTTATTGAATTGAGTATTTTCACTTCCCCATCTTGACCTCCCTCATCAACTCGTCACGCCCTCCTCCCGCCCACTATCCGATTCAGGAGCAAACAGACTATCGGCATCTCCCTCAACCTCCTGCACCTCCCACTCGTGAAGCAGCTTCTCCCTCTCCACCACCACCATGGCCAGCCACTTCTTCTCCGCCGCCTTCCGCCTCGCCATCTCCTTGGCCTTGTCCTCGTACTGGTCGTCCAGCCGGGACTTTGTGCTGTACATCAGCTCCTCCTTGTAAGTCACCTCGTCTGCCACCTTGCGTTCGAAGCGTGCCATGGCCTCCTTTTTCCACTTTTGCCACGCGTGGTGGTACTGGTCCATCCGCTTCTTCAGCACGAGCATCGACGCTTCAATCTCCGCCTCCACCTCGGCCTCATCGTCTTTCTTGTCCTTCCAGTACTCCTTCAGCTTCTCGTGGTAGGCTTCTTCGATCCCGTCTTCGTCGGCGGCTCGCATCTGGAACTCTCTTTCCAAGGACAGCTCCTTGTCTGCGAGTTTCGTCATCCTGAGCGTATCCAGATCCGATCGCTCCGCCTCGTGCTTCTTGGCCATTTCCTCCTTGACCGTCTTGGTCTCGGTTTCCAATTCCTCCGTCATCTCCTCTTGGTCCACCTCGAAGAGAACGAGCTGCAACTCGTGCAGCTCGTCGAGAGCGACCCGCAACTCCTGATACTTGAGCTCGATATCTCTGCGCCGGATGCTCTCCTGCCGCACCCTCTCCTCCAGCTCGCGTTGTTTACGCTCCTCTTCCAACCTCTCCAGCTCTTGGCGCAGCATCTCGGCCTTGAGAGCCTCCTCTCGTTCAAACTCCTCAATCTGCAAGAGGATCTGCCGTAGCTCCTCGGCGTTTGCCTGCTCTCTGAGCTCCCTCTCCTCCCGTCGCGTTTCGGCCGCGGCCTTGATATCGTTGAGCTGTTGCATGGTGCAGCCGCATGTCCGCCAGCGCTCGCCGCAGACGTAGCAGAATTGGGTGCCACACCGGCAAGTCATGTGTTGGCACGCTTCTCGGTGCTCGACCAGCGCGTGGCAGTTGTAGCACCTCTTCCAGCCTTCTTCCTCGGCGAGGTTGTTGGTGAGCTCCATGTCGGGATCCTGCTCGCATTCTTTGCCCTTGTGGCCAGGTCCGCGGCACACGGTGCACGTGGTGTGCTTCTCTGCGCAGACGCCCTCGCGCGACCTGGCGCTGATGTTGACGGGTTTGACCCAGAGACTGCACCCTTGGTGGCCACAGTACACGCGGTCGGCCATGGGAATCTCCCACTCTTGTGAACGGTCTTGGAATGTCATTCTGAGATCGGCGGGGATGACCCTGAGAATGGTTTTCACCGGGATGGCGTTGAGGCAACACTTGGGTGGCCACTGCTGCTCGTTCTGGACGGCAGCCGAGACAAGACGGATGAAGCACTCCTGGCAATAGCTGTGGCAAGGTACCTTGATGGTCATCTTGGAAGGAAAGTCGTCGAGACAAGAGACACATTCCCTAGAGGCAGTCAGCAATGAATCAGAATCAGACCGGACGGGCGTGCATCGACTTACACCATCTCGTCGACGGACCCTGCCTTGACGTCCGCCTGAGAGCCATGGCTGCTGTTCCGTTCGTAAATCTTACGGAGGCTTTCAATGGCCGACCCAGTGGCACTACTCTCCCCCTTCTCATTACTCCGGTGGAACAATTTGCGAAAGGCAAACATGCGGCGCTTCTCTGGCTTGGGGCGGGGGTCGACGAGGGTCGACGAGGATGGTGTCTGGGAGACGAAGGAATGACGAGGAGTCGTCTCGTCGTCGCCGTCCTTCACTCGGTTATGGCTGGATGCTGGCTTGTCGTCGGGGACGATGATGGGGAGATATGGCCCCTTGCCCTTACTCTTATTATCGTTATCTCGCCTGCGCCGCTCATCCTCTTCCAGCTGCTTCTGGAGCTCCTGGACGGCGCGAGTCCTGACGTTCTCGACGGACGAATACAGAATATCTTGAAGAACCTGGGAGGTGACGTTGGGAGCCCTACTCAAGGCAGCGGGCGGCTTGTACTCGTGCCAGTTGATATCGCTGACATCAACGTCGTCGATGTTGTTAGTGGACCAAGACACGGCCATCTCTCGATCTTTCCAGGCTGTTTGAATATTCTCCAGGTCCTCAAAGGGGTTGTCGTAAAAGTCGATGTAATCTTCGGGGGTGAAGGAGCCGGGCATCACCGCGGGCTTCTTGCCAGCAACACGAGCCGATGACATGATTTGAGGTTGGCGGGGATGAGATTATCTAGCGAACGCAGAGGCGTCCCCTCTCTAGCGAGTCGCATACGGAGCTGGCGTGTAGGACTTGGTGGTGACTGGTGTGAGAGGGAGGGATGCAGAGTGTAGGAGCGAGAGATGAACGAATAAGAATATATACGAGACGATAACAAGACGAAGAATGGGAAAAGGAATGGAGGGAAGAGAAAAGGACGGCGTGACATGCGGTTCGGGTGGTCGAATCGAGCGAGTGCCTCACATTTGCAAAGTCCTTTGAGTCCTTGGCTCCAGGGAGCAATCAGCCCGGGGAGGGCAAAGGACGCCTTGAGATGGGTACCTACGGGCACCACCTGAAGCAAGCAAGCTGCAAGCAGCATAACGTCGGAGAGAGCCAATGAGCTCAGCCGCGCAGTGTCACGCCGCATGTGCCTGCTTGGTGTTTGGGGCGAAGCTCTTCAGCTGCGAGTTAGCGCTGGGAGGGAGGGGCATCGAGGTTTCGAGGGGCCGGTCGATTGGAGGCTTTTCGGCGCTGGCTGTGCCCTGAAGGGTTTCGTTTTCGAGGTTGCATTCCATTTTCCATGTCGAGCATCGGGGAGGGATTTGGGCGATCAGGCTGCAAGCAGGGGACAGGCGTTGACGGATGATGGAGGGAGGATGGAGTTGGAGTTGGATTGGTGAGACGGAAGTCGATGCAGCCTGGGAAGGTACAGTGGCGTACAGTGGTGTACCTGCTAACCTGCAGGCAGCAGCTGTTGTTAGTGCTGTTCCAGTGCCCGGGCGGAATTATTTATAGGGCCTCACCCCTACAAGTCGGGCGTCTCGGTCAGTGGAGAGTCCTGGAGGTCGCCCGAACACGTGGGAGCCAAGGCATCCGCGGCCTGTTTCCGCGTCGATCAATTGTTGACGTGCCAAGGTGCTTCTTCTTTGCATGTTGACCAACCAAAGATTCCACATCCATTGACCGACATTAAATGCCAGTTGTTATTCGATGCTGATTAATTACCTGCCCGCTCTCTCTTATACCGCTGTAGGCACTGTAACTCAAGGTCTCCTCGGCCAATCCCCTCGAGCCGAAAGCCGAGCTCCACCCCAACCCTCCGGGGTACGTACCTTTTCATCCGATGACAACTTCATCTTGACTGCTTGCTTCAACTTCAAAATTCAACCGCATTCCTCCTTCGGTTCTCCCATAGCCCGACACCTCAACACATCTCTAAAAATGGCGCGATACTCTGGTCTGCAAAAAGAGGTGCTGGCCCTCTACCGCAATTGCCTTCGAGAGAGCCGCAAAAAGCCTCAGGTATCACATTTGCCCAGTGCTCACACTCACCTCCACGAGTACTAACATGCGCAGGCCAACAGACCTCACTTTGAGACTTTCGCTAGGTGTGTATTTGCCCAAGTACTACTATTACCTTAGTTTGTGACACTTTCTCACCATCTCCAGAACCGAATTCTCTCGTAGCCTCACCATCGACAAGCGCGACTTTGCCGCCATCGAGTTCCTACTTCGCAAGGGCCGTCGTCAACTTGACGTCTACTCCTCCCCCGGAATCAAGGACATTAAGCCCTAAGAAAATCTCGCAGGAGCCGCAGACTCATCGCGGAAATGTCGTCCTCTGATTCTCCCCGGTTCCTGCCACTGATGTGTCTTGCTTCTCCTCAAGCCAGACTTGGAAGGAACCACCTCCTCACTCACTTCTCGCCCATCCACTCCTCTCACCTCAAATTTCTGCCTCAATACCCACTGCTAGACAACCTCTACAATCGCCATAACATCCTCTCATCCTGTCTTGAATATTTCGCCCTCCTTGGAAACTTATCCAACCCACACTTACACCAAGATGACTACCCCTGAACCCATCCTTGAAGCAGATACCGCCCTATCCGACTTCATTAACCACGCTCGCCTGGCACAGAGAAACCCTTCGTACAGCAGGCGTAGGCCGCATACCCACGTTATTGTCCCATCTCGACATCCAAGTCGTGCAAAGTTCCGGAGGAAAAGGAGTCGAAGCCAGGCGAGCTCCAGCATACCATCTATTCTCAGTGTGCTGCGCATACCCGTTCCACTGGACCGGTCACTTGGAAGCATAGAACTCGAACCCGCCACTCCGAATCCCTCGCGTCAAGGCCATGCCAGCGGAATCGTCTCGGAAACTTCAAACCGCCAGCCCGAGGACACTATCCCTCCGGTCGACGGCATCGCCGGCGATGTTTCTCCTCTTACACCGAAAGCCCTCACGCCCCGAACATGGCAACGTGGTCAAGATGCGCAAAGTGTCTCCAGTGCCAAACAACAGCCAAGCGTTGACAACCACATTGTGGAAGCTATCGCACGAAATGTTGCACTTGACGTTGCTCAGAAGTTGCAAATGCTGTCCATCGAGAATCCTTCGAGATCCAGGTGCCAAGACTGTGAAGATTCGGACGAGCAACCCCCAGAGTCTCCTAGGGATCCATCTCGCACTCCGAGCGAACAAAAGGCTCTGGATCGTTTCACTCGCGAGCTTCAGAGATACGCTCAACATACCGGTGCCAAGGGGAAATTGCCTCTGGTCACGCCAACATCACCCGCATCCAGCGCTACCGTTCGGACGATATCTGCCCTTCTCCCTTTTCGACCCGAGTTCAAGGCTGCCGGTCTGGCCGTTACTTCCAACGATCAAACGAAACCTCACTTTCACCGCACAAAAGCGAGTGCGATCCGAGAGACTCGAGCTCCTTTCTCCAAGTCTCCCGAGAGACGGCATCATGCCAGCCAGTTGGATGGAAATGAAAAAGTTTATAGCACCAATACGGAGATATCCTTCACGTCGCCTAGCAAAATGAATGAATGGAGATATGCCATGATGGATGAGGCTGCTCCTTGCAAGCCACGGGCGCTCCCAACACACGATGCACCCAAGACCAAATGCCTCCCGTGCGCTCCGAACCCAGACAACGAGGCCGCTGAAAGGGGGTGCTTCGGTATTCTGCCAAAGTCTCAGTCACGGCCTCTTGGACCGGACCCTACTCTCAAATCCCACCACGGCCCTACCTCAAAGGTACCCAAGCTTGCTCCCAGATCGTCAGCTCCGCAATGGGCCCAACTGGCATCTCCCAACATTGTTTACCCGCATCACCAGCATTCAAACCCTCACTTCAAAGGCAGAAACGTGGCTGGTCTATCCCATCAGGTTGATTGGGGACGAGAAGTGGCTACCTCTTCCTATGCCGCGCCACAACAGCCACAAGGAGTGACGGGTCTTCGACGACCATCTATAGTGTTGCCGTGGCAAGAAGCCAAGATGGAATCGTCTCAATCTCGACGACAAGGCCAAGAACCCAATTCCCAGAGGAAGAATCAAGCTACAAAGGCAAAGATTCGAGCCAGTCGGTCCTCCAGAGAGCTGGGCCCGCACAGGATCGAGCAGGATCGCGTTCCCAGGCGTCGACAGAGCGTTCCAGCGCAAAGGGGCATTCACGGACGTCACGATCTTGATAGGTGTGAGAAGCCTTTGCCTGCTGTTCCGGTTGCATCCGAAGACGAGTTGGACGCGCCTGGCAATTCTGAGTGGGTTGATGAACTGCCGTACGAGGTGCCGATTGAGCGCGAGAGCCCCGAGAAAGCCATATTGCCGCAACAGGAGAGTGGCCGCCAACCGAGAGGACCCCCACGGGTTCACGTATGCGCTCGACAATATTCAGACAAGGGCAATGCTCGTCCCAACATACCAATGAGGATGTCGTCGATGCAGATAAGAGTCCCGTCTACAAGTTGGGACGACAGCGAGGTGCAGATCAGGGACCGTGACGTGCTAAGAGGCCTTCACATCGCAGCATCTGCGGCGTGCAACGAACAAGTCGATGCGTACATTCGGGCAAAGACTGGCCTTCACATTCGATGGTTTCTCGCCAACTTGATGCCCCTCGAGATGCTGGACGACGAAGCTGGCGAGGAAACGACACAGCGGGCACGGAGGAGTTCGGAGACGAGGAGGATGAAGCAGAGGGCGCGGCGGTCTCGACAGTTAAAGACGGCTGGCCCGGCGAGGTCTTGATGTTCAGGGGCCAGCTGAAGTGTATTTTTAGCAACGACTTTGTATCATGTATGGTGGGAGGGCTTCTACGAAGTATAGAAGGAGGTTATCGGTAGGACTGGCTGGTCTAGACCATGTATGAATATACCGCCCAAAAGCATGCCTTTTCACTGCCAAGAATGTTCACAGCCTCCAGGCTTGAAGTAACTCTGGCCCTTTTTGTAAGCAAGGCGCCGCGAGCGGGGAACCATGCACATCAGGTTCCGACTTGCATCCATGCGCCCGCTCACATCAGACGGAACGTGTGAGAGCTGGATAACGACGGTTTTAGTTTTCCCATTCTTTCTTATCAAGAAATCACTAGAATCATGGATCCGACAACTCTCTCATTCGAGGAGGTGCGAGCCTCGCGCGAAAACTTCACCGTCGACGACACCGACCACGAGCACTTCCAGCGCTGCTGGTCGCGCCAGACGTGCGGGCCGTGTCTGGACGTCAAGGAGTGCAGCTGGTGTCCCTTTGTAAGTTCTTTCTTTCCCCCCCTTCACCTACAATTCCTCAACCTCAAGGAAGAATCAGCCGCTCACGCCGGACAGACGTGGAGCTGCGTTCCCAACTCCCACAGCATCCCCGCGCTGGCACCCGCCTACGACGAAAACATCTGCCCGCACTGGGCGGAGCGCTGGGAGGTGCGCACGCGGCCGCTGGGGTGTCAGGTTTCGACCATTACGAGCCTGACGGCCGTGGTGTCGTTTGTGTTGGCGCTGGCGGTGGTTGGGTTGGTGGTTGGGTGTGTGGTTGCTGTGAGGAGGGTGCGGAGGTTTAATAGGGAGAATCCGGGGTGGGTTGGACGGGCGAGGAGGCGCGTGGGAGGGTTGATGCGGAGGAAGAGGAGGGAGGGCGGGGAGAGTGAGCCGTTGTTACGGGGGGAGGAAGTCAACGGAGGGCCTTAGAGGTGGTGCTCCGGCGGCTACGGTTGTATTGTATGCTTGGGTGGGCATTGGCAGACGGGCAAAAGTTCGCATCGACATTCAGGCCCGGCTCCTAACCAGAGCTCACGGGCGGAATGATGGCCACCTCGTCCGCCTCCCGGAGGACGACATCCCCGGCATCGTCGTCTGTTGACACATCTACATAGTCGAGGTTGACCGTCACGAGACACGAATCGAGGATCCGTTCCTTGATGCCAGGATACCTCGACTCCAGCTCGGTGAAGAGCTGCTTCAGCGACACCTTTGTGGGGAGGGCCTCGTGGTCCTTGCCGGTGAAGGAGCTGGCGCCGGCAAAGTAGAGCACGTTGAAGTGTCCGGGGGGAGGTTTCGGGGCGGACATTTGTGATGGATACGCGAGGATCTAAGGTTTCTTTTTGACGGGTTAGCTGTTTGCTCGGATGAGGTTGGTGGCAGCAAAGAAGAGTGAGAAGGAGGATTGGGTCAGAGATCTTGGTGATAAATGGTACATCAAAGTATTTCAGGTAATACATGCTATATTTTGGTACATCATTCCAAATTTGGGGCAGAAAGCGAGAGAAGAGAGATTTGACTTACCAATTGGCTTTGTTGTTTGGAGGTTTCGAGAGAGTCAAGCTTGGGTTCGAGGTGAGTGAAGAAGAAATATTCCAGAGCTGCCCCGCCCAATTTTGAATGCTTCTGTGCACGTGACTGGGAAATTGTGTGTGGGCTGCAGGCAAATCGTCATTGTCCTTCATGATATCTCGAGCAAGTCGCGGAGGCACGAACGGCGAGGAAGGAACACTTAGACGTGAAATCTGCATGGATTGATCCAGAGGAAACCTTCAGTTGTCAAAAAGAAGCCACGAGACCTATAAGTTCATTAAAAAATTCACTTTTTTGTTCATTTTTCGTTCCATGTTGTAAGAAAAGAATTTTGGTGTGTATGTGTGTTTCTGGGATTCGCGACCTGTCCAGATCCGTTGACTCCTTTCTAACAAATGAAACTGGGGGGTTCGTCGAAACGTTTTTGCGGGCAACGCAAAAGCAGGAGAGAGAGAGACAGAAGCCCCCCAGAGCAAATGATCATCATTGTCCCTCCTCCCCCAATACCAAAAGGCGCGGCGGCCCAACCTCAGCAGCAGCATGCATGCATAGAAACCATCCCGTTTCGCGTTCCGCACCCACACATTTCCCAAAGGTTTTTTCCCCTGTTTGTACTCGCGCGAACCAAAAAGCAGGACGCTTTATCGGAGGCGGCGGGCCTCACGCTCGGACTCGAGAAGGCAGAGGATGTCGTCCTCGCGGACTGTAGAAAGCGTTTTTGTTAGTCTATCGAAAATCTCGCCGTGGTTGCCCATTTCGAGATGGGGGGGAGGGGATCAAGATTCGGCGGGCGGTTTGGTTGTGAATCGTACCTGGGCCCTTGACGTTTCGGATAATGGATCGGGTCTGGTCGTCCATGAACTCGACGCGCACCTGGGTGACGCCACCACGAGAGCCTACTCAATTGTCAGGTCGACAGTTCCATTTCCTCGGTTTTCTCGAAAATCGTTCAATCGTGGGAAAACGCACCGGTTCGGCCGAGCACTCGGGTAACCTTGACAAGCTTGACGGGGGTCTTGGAGGAATCCATTTTTATGACCTGAAGACGAGGAGAAAATGTGAGCTTTCTGAGTTTTGGATCGTAGGGGAAATCGAGCGGAAAGGGGGGCTATCGCCGTACTGTTGGGAAGGAGTTGGTGGACTTGTGAGGGCGGTCGCGGACGTGAGCTGGAGAATGCGGCTTGATTGGGACGCAACTTTTTTGGTGAGATTGATTCTCAGGGTTTTCGTGCGCCGAAGCCCTTACCCCCACACAACCGCAGGCGAGTTTGTCAGGTGGGGTAATATTATTCCGGGACCCGGACTGGGTGCTTGCCTGGGTCAGCCACTGTGGCGGTGCGGGCGATGGCTTGCCGTGTCGACGATGAAGGCAATGACGGCGAACAGACATGACATAAATCAAAAGGAAACCAAGTAAATAGCTTTCAATGGGGTATCTGTGTAATATGCTTCATCATAAGTCCTTGATCCGCTCTTCAAGCTCCTTCACCCATCCCTCCATGACCACCTTGTTATTCTCCACCGAAGTACTGCTCTCC
Source organism: Thelonectria blattea (assembly GCA_024115155.1). Taxonomy (NCBI): domain Eukaryota; kingdom Fungi; phylum Ascomycota; class Sordariomycetes; order Hypocreales; family Nectriaceae; genus Thelonectria; species Thelonectria blattea. The sequence continues at coordinate 14,007 of JAMQMW010000766.1, forward strand.
TTCATGGCCCCCTCAATCTTCTCCAGGCCCTCGTTCCACTGCTTCAACTCGGCCGTCATCTCGACCTGCTGCGTCTCGATCCTATCCAGCGTCTCGCTCGCCGTGGCGGCATCCGCGTGGATCACCCTCAGCGAACGCAATCGGTCCAGGAGAGGCGGCAGCACGGGCGTCAGGCTCTCGATGGCGGGCAGGATGCCGTACAGGGCGTTGATCTTTGCTTCCTGTTCTGATTCGTCCGCCGGGTCGGACGGGCCGTGTCGGCCCAGCTCTTCTCTCAGCGTCTTGGCCTTTTCCCGAGCGTCGTTGAGCTTGTCCTGCTCGGAGGCGAGCGATCTCACTCGTCGGCTGATGGCGTCGAGGTTGGCCGTCGAGGCCTGGGCCAGCGTCGTGATCTGCTTGTTCATAGCGTCGAGGGTGGGCAGGATCGCGCGAGGCAGACCGTTGACGTCCGCCTCCGGCATCAGGGAGGAGCTGATGCCCAGTCCCTTCTCCAGCATCAAGAGCCGACGGTCGAAATCGGCTGCTTTGGCGAGAGCGTGGCTTTGTTCGTAGGTGGGTGCGTAGGTAACCGTGTACGTCGCGCTCTCCGTGTCCGGCGCCTCGGACTCTTCATCCTCGTCCTCGTCGTCCTCGGATGCCGGCCTCGCCTTTGACAAATGGGGCGCGGTTCGCGTGCCGGCCGGCTTAGAGATGTCGTCGAGGACCTGGCTGAGGGCGACCAGTCGCTCGTCGGCGGAGTCGTCGCCGCCTTGTGTCCCCGAGGCCGCGGCCTTTCGCTTCTCGTACTCATCCTTGGCCTCGGCGACCTCTCGCTGGAGGCGGGCGATGCGTCGTTCCAGGCTCTCTTCGTCGTCGTCGTCGGACAGGTCCCCCAGCTCGGCGGTCCCGTCCCGCAAGATGCGATGTCGACGGCTGGACGCCTTGTATGATTTCCGCTTCCCGTCGACTCGGTCTGAAAAGTCCACGCCATCGGCGTCGACGTTGGCGGGGAGGAATCGCGAACGAGCTTCGTTTATACGCAGGCGCGATCTCGAGATGCCGGCGGTGTCGTCTTCGATATCATAAAACTCGTCATCGGATTGGGTGCGCGCGGCGGTAGTCTAGAGCTTCCATGAGAAGACGGTCCTCGGGCGACAAGACATTTGATATGGGTGCTCACAGGAACAGTGGAATTATCGTCTGTGAGGTCGGGGGTTTCGTAGATATCCGGAGCAGAGTCCTTGAATCACGGTTTAGCGGGAGCAAACAGCTGTCCTCATGGTTTGGCTCACCAGGTCCGGCAAGGCGGCGTACTTTCGGTTGAGGGCCATTGCTGCTACGGCAGTTGTCTGCGATGAACAGGTGTCGAACAGCCTCGTCTGCGCATTAGAGGGCTCCGTCTTTCGCCCTTTGGTTCAGGAGGTTTGAATTGGACGGTCCATGCCAAACCGCCACAAACACGGACGGCCCCCGCCCGGAGCTGAATAAACCGAAAAAGTTCCAGGGGATGTCTCAGCGCTCGATGCGCTAAGGCACCCCTGAAGCGGTACCTGCGTCTAACCGTCCAGTGCCCGTCTCGGATGGAGCAGCCCGCATTTTCGCATTTCGCACTTTGCCGAGGTGGTCATGATTGACGCGTTAACGCGTTTCCATTCCACCAATTCCGACCCAACTCGAGCTGCACAATCCGTCACACAAGGCTAACAACACTCGAAGAAGCTGGTCGGGTTGCACGCGCAGTTCCCGCTCAATTCGCCGTCCTCATCCATTGGATTGTTGATCTTTTTTCTCTCTCCAAAAATCGCCTGCCGTCCTAATTAGCAGCGCCTCGTCTCGCGGCGGCCGGCTGGCGGCCTTCCCGGCCTGTTTGGACGGAGGGGAAACTACCTACGGATACCTCCCATCGCTTCCGGGATCAGCTGGCAAAGGGATTTTCTTTTAAGAGTTGCGACACACATCACATTCTTTTCGGGGCGTCTCTTTGGGCCCGGAACGGCTCGACTCTGCAGGACTATACTAGTAGTCCCCCCGCCCCCAGCCATGGTGAGGAGAAGGGCAGGGCTGAGCTACAGTCAACGACCAGCCAGTCTGCTCAAGCAGGTGGGAGGAAAACCCGTTGTTTCCTCGTCTTCGAGGCTCCGGCGCGACGTCCCGGATGATGCGCCTCCCATCGCGAGCAGTGACGAAGAAGATGACCATGTGACGAGCCCGGAAAGGCCCAAGTCACGCATCAGCCGTCCAAAGTTGGACTATGACTCTTCCGACGATGACTTGGCGCTGGATAAGGGAGACATCAAACCGACGACGTTTGGCTCTGCAAGGACCAATGGCTCTCGAGGGAGCGGGAGCATCACCAGAAATGGGAATGGGAATGGAAATGCGAATGTCCGCAAGAGACGCTCGGAAATTGGCGCTTCTCGAGACACGTCGCCTCCGTCCGCCAAACGACGCAAGGGAAACAATACTTGGTCTGCTTCCAAAAAGAAACCGTCGCCATCATACTCGAGTTCGGCCGAACACCTAAAAGACAAGCACGGCTTCACAAAGAAACAATCCATCAGCGCGACGTACGGCGGGAAGAAATCCATCAGCTCGCAAGACTCCCAGACGAAAACAGGTTCGAATCTTCCGTCCCACGTTCTCCCATCTCATCCCATCATGCCTCCTATCAGAAACCCCCATCTAACCCACCACTCAGCCAAATCCGAACCAGCCAAGCAAAGACCAAAGATAAAAGCCGCGCCAGACGAAGACATTCTGGACAGCCCCGAACGACCAAGCATAGCCAGGCTGCGAGCCCCCGCCGACCTGCTCTCGTCGCCGAGCAAGAGCCCGCGCCGGAAATTCGTGAGGCCCTCGCAGGACACTAACGACGACTCGGGCGCTTCGCAAAGCTCCCCGGCTCGCACGCTCACGGTGCGGCAGACGGCGCCGCAGAACCAGAAGGCGGACAAGCTCAAACCAAAGGTCTTCCAAAAGGTCCCTCCGCCGAAACCTTCTCCTCCCAAGTTCAAGGCTCCCGAGGACCTTCCCGAGGTCGGGCGGGCCAGCCAGGGGGACAACGACGAGTCCGGCAGTTCTCTCGGGGAGCTGTCGGAGCTGTCGGAGCTGTCGGAGCTGTCCGACTTGGAAACCCTCGACTCTCAGTCCGCGCCAGAGATTTCTCCCGCCCGCGCGACTCCTCGCTCAACCACCGCCACCGCCGTGTGCCCCTGGTGCGGCGACCAAGTTCCCGACCACCTCCTCAAGGACTTCTCAAAGGGCAAGCGCCTCAACGTCCGCATGCAAACAAAGTTCTGCCAGAAACACAAGAAACAAACCGCCATGAAGACGTGGCGCGAGCGCAACTACCCGGACCCGATCCCCTGGTCCACCCTCAAGGACCGCTTCTCCTCGCACCGCTCCCGGCTGCTCTCCATCATCGTCGGCAGCTCCCCCTCGCACTTCCGCTCCATCCTCGCCGCAAAGATCGAGACGGGCCAGGCGCGCAACCTAAAGAAGGAGGCCAACCTCAACCCGGGGTACTACGGCCCCCGCGGCTTCAACCTCATGTGCGACTGGCTGGTTGGTGAGTTTGGCGGCATGCTCAAGGAAAAGGCCGTGAGCGACCGCGTCATTGCCGGGCGCGGGTCCGCGGCGTTTATCGAGTCGGTTTTGGTGGCGGAGTTGGCGGTGAGGCTGATACGGGAGGATATGGGGGTGGGGGTTGAGGAGGCGAGGGCGGTTTTGGAGGAGAGCAAGGCGTTGGGGGATATCGTGCACGAGGATGTGGAGTGAGTGAGGTTGAGGGGATAGAGGGTACATATATGAGCACCATGTGCGGTAGGCGTTTGTTTTGACATGCTGTGTTTGAGAGAATCGGACGTGGGCGTATAGGTATTAGGAGTACCGAGGTCAGGGGTAGGGCAATCTAATGAAACCGGTTCTATCATCTGTCACATCACCAACCATCCCTTCCACACAAATCCCAGCCCTACAACTCCCTCACAGCAGCACCGCAAAAGCCTCGCAAGGCGCCAACCGAATACTGCTCCCCGCCCTCAACTCCTCCACCGTCCTCCCGGCAGGACTCACCAACACCTCCCTCGCCCCGACGGGCATCTCCCACTGCACATGCTCGTCCGCAAAGTTGCACACCACCAGCGCCGCATCCCCGCCGTCCTCGGCCGTCCGCTTGTACGCAAAGACCTGCTCGTGCGGCTCGTCGACGAGAGCAAAGTCGCCGTAGACGAAGACGTCCTTGTGGCGCTTGCGGGCGTCCAGCACGGCGCGGTAGCAACGATAGACCGAGGTCGGGTCGTCGACCTGGGCGGCCGCGTTGACCTCTGTGAAGTTGTCGTGGACGCGCATCCAGGGGGTGGCACTCGGGGAGGTGAAGCCCGCGTTGGGCGTGTCGTCCCATTGCATCGGCGTGCGGGCGTTGTCGCGAGACTTGCGCTGGTATTCGCGGCGGAGGGAGGCGAGCGTGGCGGCGTCGGCTATATCTTTGTAGAGCCTAATTCAGGGGTAAAGGGGAGGTCAGTCAACGTATCATCTCCAGACACAGTCAGGCAGGTTCCACCTACTTCCAGTGCTCCAGGCAGTCGATATCTTTGTACTCGTCCATCCCCCAGCCCTCGGGCACGTTGGTCATTCCAATCTCCTGCCCCTGATAGACAAAAGGGGTGCCCGACTGGAAGCCCAGGAAGACGGCGACGAGCTTGGCGCTCGCGACGCGGTGCTCGGGAGAGTCGTGGACGAAGCGGCTGACGGCCCGCGGCTGGTCGTGGTTCTCGAGGTACAGAGCGTTCCAGCCGCCATTGTCCAGCATGAAGCGCTGCCACTTGTTCGTGATGGCCTTGAGCTTGGAGAGGGGCCAGGCGCCGGGCGAGAACTTGCCCAGGGGGGCGGCATGGTCGATGTCCATTCTGCCGCACCCTGTCAGCATCAAGTCACTCGACTGAACAAAGGGCTCCTCACAGCTCAAAGTGGAAGATCATGCTCAGCTCTCCACGATCCGCAGCCACGGCACCAATGACATCCCTCTCGTCGTGCACGCACGGCATCTCCCCGACGCTGAAGGCATCGTACTCCCTCAAGATGGCGCCAATCTCCTTCAGATACTCGTGCAGACGCGGCCCGCAGGCGTAAAACTCGGTGCCCGGAAGCACCGCCTTGCTCGAGTCGGGAAAGGTCAAGTCCTTGCTGACAAAGTTGATGACGTCCATGCGGAAACCGTCAACTCCGCGGTCCAGCCAGAAGCGCATCACCTCGTGCACCTTTGCACGTACCGCCGGGTTCTCCCAGTTCAGGTCGGGCTGCTCGCGGCAGAACAGGTGCAGGTAGTACTCGTCCGTGGCTTCGTCGTACTCCCACGCAGAGCCCTGGAAGTGCCCTCCCCAGTTGTTGGGCGGCTGCCGGTTGCCCGCCGCGTCGTACTTGGGCGGCTTCCAGACGTACCAGTCGCGGTACGGGTTGTCTTTGGACTTGCGCGACTCCTGGAACCACTCGTGCTGGTCGCTGGTGTGGTTCATGACGAGGTCCAGCACCAGCTTCATGCCGCGCTCGTGGAGCTTGTCCTTGAGGACATCGACGTCGTGCACGTCACCGTAGGGCGGGTGGATGGTGGTGTAGTCACTAATGTCGTATCCCTGGGGGCGTGTTAGCAGCTGATGCTTGGCCTGGTGCGTCTGATACTTCCCATATCGATCTGTGGGCTCTGGAAGATGGGCGACAGCCACACCACGTCGACTCCCAGCTGCTTGAGGTAGTCGACCCTCGAGATGATGCCCTTGAGATCTCCCGTGCCCGAGCCCGTCGAGTCTTGGAACGACGCCGGGTATACCTGGTACACGGAGCTCTCCTTCCACCAGGCTCGTACTTGTCTAGCCAGTCGAGTCATTGCGTTTGGTGGTGAAGCTGTTCGGTGAAGATGAAGGTGTCTTCTCGTGTCTCGTCGGTTGCTTGATATATGCAGCCTCCCTCGGGCATGTCCCAGAACGGCAATCCGAAGCGTCTATCAACGTCTCCCAGATCGGCGGGGCTCGTGGCGGAGGCGCTTCTTTTCTTTTCCCGCTGCAGCTGTGCGGATGGAGAAATAGCCCAGAACTCCCAGCTCGACGAGTCCACATGTCTGATACTAATAGCCCGTCACGGAGTATTTTCCGGAGATATTCGAGACCCCTCTCCCCTCTCCCCTGTCGTCGTCTCCTCGCCGGCGTCCCTGTAGGGTAGCAAGCTGGCCAATCCTCCTCCCCCGCCGGGACGTCGGATGCCGCCGGAAGTCGATTCATTGAATAACTGGGCATGAATGCACTTGCTCTCGTGGCCCACCCGTTTTGGCTTATATATATCCGAAGTCTGCTGCTGCTGCTGCTACTGCATGTGCACGCCCCCGTCTGATGTCCCGACAGATGTCTAATTCAACCCTCTCTCATCCGTGCCTCGTCCAAGGGTTTGGTGATGAGCAAGGATAGGCTTGCCTCGTCTGGGGGCCGGCAATTTGATGCAACGTTGTGTTCTTTGGACTTGCATATGACGGTGCTGGTCCCTGGGTATCGGATAGCACGACATCCTCAGCTGCATTCCCGCGTCTTGCTATTCCTGAAGCATATGTTTGCTTGCCCTGGACTGATGAGCTATGAGCAGCCCACATGGGACATAGTCGGCGGTGGCGTCATTGGCCATGGCTTCTTTGTCGTGGTACGAAGTACCTACATACATACCTGATAGCCCGTACCACCGATCCCGATCTACAGTTGGGCAGCCCTCATTAGGCTGAGACTGGCCGAAAGGCACATTACTCGGGCTATCGCCATGAGTCCCCTTGGACCGATGAGCAGCAAACTCACCCTCGGAGCCGCTGTCTTGTCTGGACGTGTTTGCTGTTGGTGGTGTTCATATCATGAGATATCTCACACTTCCCACTGCCGAAGGAAGCTTTTCGTCGCCAATCAACTCTCGTGCTCCGGCGCCCGCCTCGGACGACAAGGATGGGATGGCGTCCTGCTTGCTGCTAGCGACTAGCAATTTGCAAAACCACCGCAATCCGATCCGTGCAGCCGCCTCTTCCAGTTCCGCCTGGCGTCCGGGGACATGGACGACGCACTGATCGCCCCTGGGGCATGACGTGCGAATTCAAGGTGAACAGGACGACCGTCGAGCAGAGGGAACGGTACGTAATACGTAATAGAGTTCGCCTGCTCCCACAGTATACTACAAGTCTGCCGAAGAGAGACTTGGTCGCCCAAAGTCGCCTCACGAGCATCGCCAAGCGACAGCCGCGAGACGCGACGGCGAGTGCGGTGGAAATGGGAATGGAGCACGCACTCGATTTGGAACAGAGCAGTCTGTTTTGGTACGACTTCCGTCGCGTCCGTTCTCCTTGTCATGGATGGTCCTGGCTTGCAGCTGATGAGCGGATGCGGCTTTTCGGGCCCGAATGCGATTGCGGCGGCGGGCCGACTGTGAATTGGCAGGCGGGCGGTTTGGCCGTGCAAAGAATGTGTCGCGTTTTCGCGAATTCGACATGGTTTGCCATTATGTAAGCCATCCATCAGCGGGCATGCCGCCGGCGACGTTGGGCAATTTCTGGCCGCGAGATGCCTCGGCCCGGACGGTAGACGGAACGACAGCTGCTCGTCGACAGTAGTCAGCAAGACGAAAAAAAATTGTTGAGGTCATGCGGCATGCGGCCGGGCTGGAAGGATCGTCATTGCAATGAGTGCGTAGCGAGCAATGCCAAGTGTTGCTCTCAGCGCGGCACGAATATCGCGGCAACAAGTACGGATACTCCGCAATCGAGAGCCTGCAAAGGGTTTAGTTGCGAGGTGGAGAGGCGTCGTCGAGGAAAAGCAAAAGGCCTTTCTCTCGTTGACGAAGCTTGGCTGGACGAGTCCCTCGTATGGAGTACTCCGTGCTGATACCGGTACCTCTGTACTCCGTACAAGCTCGCGTATATAGCCTCACGAGGCATCGAGTTTTAGGGCTGATGGCTCGCTGCAAGGTGTCTGGTCATCGTTTTCGTGGTCTTCTGGCCTCTGGTGGCCTCGTGATGAGATGATGGGTCGAATCTGACGGAGCTTGGCAAAGGCACGTATCATATCGGTCCAGATGCTCTCGACCAACTTTGCTTCTGCCTTTGTTCGGCCGCGTTAGCATGGCGGGAGACACAGCTGCGGCCCACATGAAATACCTCAGGTGGGCTAGCCGGATACTAGTACGAAGCATGTACCTCGCCGGGCCAACCTGGGCGTCCAGGTACACACGTCTGGATGGTGGTGAGGAGTCGTGGGAGAGTCGTCGGCCGGCCCCAGTGGTCACTGAGTGGTCCGCCTAACGGGAAGAGCCCTGGATGATCGCCCACACACGGTCAGTCCCCAGCGATTCGAGCATGCTCTCGGTACTTTGTCGCATGTCGCCCGTTGCTGCAGCACAGTCCAATTCGGGGACCCTCCGACCCCAAACGGCTCAGACTCAGAGATGGCTCGTGGGTTCCGAGGTGAAGAAGAAGAGCGCGCACGGGTGAGACATTGCTTTGTCTCTGCGTAGACGATGAATAGACGACGGGCGGTTATTGCAGCCGGAAACGGGAAGGGAGGATGGGAGGATTGTTGGATGGAGATATGGGGGATGGACGATGGACGATTGACGATGGAACGGGTAGAGCTGATACAACGTGTCGAGACGGTCAGACCTGGAGGTACCTGAGTCTTCTCAGGGCAGATGTACCTGTGTCGGCCTCAGGTACCAACTTCAAGTACCAGACCCGTCCGTCTCCCGTCTGTACCGACCCAGGTTCCATTCATTGCCAACATGCATGGCTTCATCGCCTGCTCTGAGTACGGAAAGTTTTCGGTTCGTTGCATGTCCGATTGGGCCTGTCGTCAATACAGAAAACACGCATCCGCGGATGAGGTGATGTGTGTGTGTGAGTCTTCCATCCCATCTTCAAAAGTACACGGATGATAGAGTCTAGAGGTATAGTACATACACCACTGTACATATTTCCTCCAGTGCCCACTGCATCCATCATCTGCCCTCCAAGGTCCAGCCCCTCCACTGAACCCTCCACTGCACCCTCCACCACACCTCCCCCCCCATCCCCCCAAGCGTAGCGCCAAAAAAAAAACCTACCGCAAGTCCAACCAAGAGCAGGCCAAGCCGACATCAGCATCGTCGTTCAATTAATTCCATGCCGTGTGCAGCACAGCGAAACCGCCTTCCCTCTCCTCTCTCTTCTCTGCCCTCTTCTTGATTCCTAAGTCCCTCTTCATCCCTCCTTCCCCCCCCGGACCGTCCTATTTCCCACCAAACCCCAAAAGCCCACCTCGGAACCCACACACCCCATCTACACCTCACATCGACATCTAATACATACAATACGTACGTATCCTTACATGCACCCTTACCGACCTTGCGACCACCTCGATCCATCACCTACCGAGCAAGCGACCACCACCGACAGGGCACACCCATCGCATCGCCCTCTGAGACGAGACATGACGTGAAAGAGTCTCTCTCCTCTCTCTCTCTCTCTCTCCCTCCCCGTCTCTCCCCTCAACCTCTCGCTGCTATCTTTGCTGCTCTCACTCTCGCTTCGCTACGCCCTCGTCGTCGTCCTCGCCCCGGTTCTCGACCGACTCGCTCGCGAATGCTCACCTAGCCAAGCCCACTCTCCTCCGCCTTATGGCCTAGGGTCTTGCCATCGACGCCATCGACGCCCCGGCGACCATGACAAGGAATGAGGCCGGCAAACGATTCAGCTCCATCACGAGCTCCAGCACTGACAGTGCCCACTCCGCCGTCACCGTGAGGCCTGGTCTTCCCACTCCCATTCACACTCCCGTCCCAGCTCCCGCCGCCGACCCCGACATCACGGACAGCCCTTCCATCTCCAACATCTCTACCTCGTCTCACCCCCGCCGCCGTCCGCCTCCCTCCCGCCTCGCCGATGATAATGCTGGCCTGAGGAACAACTGGTGAGTCGTCAATCTCTTACCCTCCTCGCCTCGCCCCATTGTCAACCACCCCCCCCGGCTAACCGCTTCGTCACGCTTCGGCTCCAGGTCCTCCGTCGACGACCACCAAGTTTCTCCAACTGCCCCGTCCTTTCCAAACCGCGCCGCTCCCAATGTTCTTCAAAAGGACCGTCGCTTGAGCGACCTCACCAATTACCGCCGCGACCTCGCCGTGCTCGAAACCTCCCGACTGCCTCCTCAGATTCAACACATACCACCCACCGGTGGCCCTACTCCCCCCATCGCCCCTTGGATGACGCCAAACGGCTTCTCCACGCCCTCCTCCACGATGCCGACCAGTTTCTACAACGACTCCAGCGACAACCTGTCTCTCGCCTCCCAGCTCTCCCCTGGCTATCCGTCCAATGCTCGCGCCGGTGCCAACCAGGGGGCCCAAGACTCTCCCGATGCCCCCTACTTCAACGATGGCCGTCGCCCGTCGGCCGCCAGCATTCTCACGGCCAGCAGCACCGGCTCCAAGACGAGCTTGACGCGCGGTGGCTTTCGCAAGCTTCAAGGCTTCTTCGGCGAAGAGTTCCCCGGCCGGGACAGCTCTGAGAGCAGCCTACCCACGTCGTTGATGGGCAAGGACCGCCAGCGATCCTACAGTCACAGTCGCCCCACACAGAGGGATCGCAACTATTCCAATGCCACGGATCATACTCGAGACGCCTCTCCCTCGTCCTCGAGGCCCAGAACGCCCGTTCCCGACCCCGAAGTCGTGCCCTTCTTGTTCCAGGACACGAATGTAAGTCAGCTATGCGCTGCCCTTGTTCATTCCTTCCGATACCCACAGACCCGCCGCGTCCCTTGCACTTGCCTCTCTGCTCTTTGAAACTCTCTGCGAGCTTGCTCCCTGCCGCGCGAAAAATGCCACGCTAACCTTGCACTTGTAAGGACATCGCACGACTCGGCGAAGCCCCCGTTCGAGACATGCTGACTGGCCCCGATCGAGATCGATACATTTCCGACGGTTCCTCGCAGGTCCCACCCAAAACTTCGTCGTCGTCTAGATCCGCGCATTCCATCGTCCACGGCCACCACCACCGACACAACAAGAGCAATGAAGACCCTCGAGCTCTGAGACCTACCGTCAGCAGGGAAGATACCCCTGTTGGGTTCCAACTGCAGCGCGAACGAGGAGGCGGATCGAGTGTCATGTATTCGACCAGGTCAAGAGGCCAGAGCCCGACGCCGAGCAACAGAAGTGCCGGCCCAACCTTCAGCAGCAAGTCGGGCCAGCTCGATGGACAGACGTCACCAGGCCACCACGGCAAGCGGGGGATCCTGGGCAGGTTTCGAAGACACCACAAGGAAAAGGACGAAGCCGCAAAGCTCCGCGACCTCCCGCAGTCGACCAAGTCCTTGCATAGCAAGTCGTCGAGATCGAATTTTCACCAACCCGAGCTGTCGCCGTCGGCCTTCCCCCCCTCGGCCTACCCCCTCGAGTATGGCGATGAGTTGCGGCCTGGTGCCCCGCGTGGCGCAACCTTCAACAACAAGTTCCCCTTTTCCAAGAAGGCTCGATCCCACCGCCCGCATGACTACGTCGACGAGTCGATCGGTCCTACAGACCGCAACGATCCGAACAATGTCTATCACCTCGACACGAACCTTAATGATATGGAAGGCATCTTGACGAAGCCTCCGCAACCCCCGCAGGTGGCCGACGTGGCCTTCTCCAGCTTCGAACCCGAACGTCAGGACTCCTTCTCAGCGCAACCCAAGGGACGTTGGGATGCTCCCGACAGCTGGGCGGTCAGGAGAAATACCGAGGACAACTCGTACCATGGCCCCGATATCGACGAGATTGGGAGCCCGCCCAGACCCGAGGAGAAGATGGCATCCTACTGCATCCGAATCTTCCGCTCGGACGGCACATTTTCGACCCATTCGATGGCTTTGAATTCCAGCGTCACCGACGTTATTTCTCAAGTCATTAAGAAGACATATGTTGTCGACGGCTTGGAGAACTACCACATCATCTTGAAGAAGCACGATCTCATCCGCGTTCTCATGCCGGCGGAACGACCGCTGTTTATACAGAAGCGACTTCTGCAACAGGTCGGATACGAAGAGAAGGACCGGATAGAAGATCTCGGACGCGAGGACAACAGCTACATATGTCGATTCATGTTCTTGTCGGCTCGAGAGAGCGACTTCCACGCAAGGACCACGGATATGGCCTTGGGCCGTGGGCAGAAGCTCAACTACGTCGACCTGTCTGGCCGGAACCTCATCACCATACCCATTTCGTTGTACCAGAAGGCGCCCGAGATCATCTCGCTGAACCTGTCCCGCAACCTGTCTCTCGACGTGCCCCGCGACTTTGTTCAGTCTTGCAAACACCTCCGAGACATCAAGTTCAACAACAACGAGGCTCGCAAGCTGCCGCCGAGTCTGAGCCGGGCAGGCAAACTGACATTCTTGGATGTTGCCAACAACCGTCTAGAACAGCTAGAGCACGCCGAGCTCAATACGTTACCCGGACTGTTGAGGCTGAATCTTGCCAACAACCGTCTGAAATACCTTCCGTCGGACTTTGGGGCGTACAAGGCGCTCCGGTCCCTCAACATCTCGTCCAACTTTTTGGATAAATTCCCTCCGTTTCTCTGCGAGTTGGAGAGCCTCGTCGACCTGGATTTGAGCTTCAACGCCATTGCCTCGCTCCCACCCGAGATCGGCAGCCTCGAGAACCTGGAGAAGCTCTTGATAACGAACAACAGACTCACGCACAGCGTTCCTCCGTCTTTCGGACAGCTGAGCAGCTTGCGCGAGCTGGACATCAAGTACAACGGCATCACCAAGATCGACATTATCGCCGACCTTCCGAAGCTGGAGATTCTCTCGGCCGATCACAACTGCATCTCTGCGTTTGTGGGACGGTTTGAGGCGCTTCGCCAGCTCAAGTTGAATTCCAACCCCCTCAACAAGTTTGAGATTGTCGAGCCGGTGCCGACTCTCAAGACGCTCAACCTGTCAAACGCGCAGCTCGCGAGCATTGACTCTTCGTTTGCCAACTTGGCGAACCTCGAGCACTTGAACTTGGACAAGAACTACTTTGTTTCTCTCCCGCAAGAGATTGGCACGCTCAGCAGGCTGGAGCACTTCAGCATCGCAAACAACTCGGTAGGAGAGCTTCCGTCGCAGATTGGATGTCTCGCGGAACTTAGGGTGCTCAACGTGCGAGGCAACAACATTTCCAAGCTGCCCATGGAACTCTGGTGGGCCAACAAGCTGGAGACGTTCAACGCCTCATCCAACGTTCTGGAACACTTCCCAAAGCCGGCGTCCAGACCCCCGCGAATGCCCGGCGTGGACGAATCGCAACCTCCGCCATCGCTGAACGGCAGAGCGCCGACGCTGGGATCGCTCTCAGCGACGCCGAGCTCGGAGGAGCTTTCGGACGAGCGCAGACCGAGCCAGAACTCGAGCACGCTCCTGAGCGTCGGCCCGTCTCCGCTGAGCGACCGGAAGAGCTCCGTGGTGTCGGTGTACGGAAAGGGAGGCCGCAAGACATCGGTGGTGTCGAGGTCGACGACGGCGTCTGCGACGGCGAGAAAGGACTCTGCGATATCTTCGCGGATGACGAACACGTTTGCCGGATCGCTAAAGAATCTGCTCCTCGCCGACAACCGCCTCGACGACGATGTGTTTGACCAGATCACGCTCTTGTCGGAGCTTCGAGTCATCAACCTGTCATACAACGACGAGATCAGCGACATGCCGCAGGGCTCCATCAAGAGCTGGCCGCAACTTGTCGAACTCTACCTGTCGGGCAACGGCCTGACGACGCTGCCAGCCGACGACCTGGAGGAATCCAGTCTCCTGCAGGCGCTGTACATCAACGGAAACAGGTTCACCAACTTGCCGGCAGACATCTCTCGCGCCAAGAACCTGGCGGTGCTGGACTGTGGAAGCAACTATCTCAAATACAACATTTCCAACGTGCCGTACGATTGGAACTGGAACCTCAACCCCAACCTCCGATATCTCAACTTGTCGGGCAACAAGCGATTGGAAATCAAGCAGACGGCGCTCCCCAGCGGTCCCGGGGCCGTCAACCGCGAAGAATACACGGATTTCAGTCGTCTGCTGAACCTGCGAGTCTTGGGTCTGATGGACGTGACGCTCACGCAACCCAGCATTCCCGACCAGAGCGAAGACAGACGTGTGCGTACGTCTGGTTCGCTGGCGGGACATCTTCCCTACGGAATGGCCGACACGCTCGGTAAGCACGAACACCTGTCGACGATCGATCTCGTGGTGCCGCGCTTCAACTCGTCGGAAACGGAGATGCTGCTGGGCATGTTCGACGGGCAAGCGCTCTCGAGCGGAGGGTCCAAGATTGCAAAGTACCTCCACGAGAACTTTGGTCACATCTTCGCCATGGAGCTGAAGGCCCTCAAGACGCGGTCCAACGAGACACCGGTCGACGCCTTGCGACGGGCATTCCTCGCGCTGAACAAGGACCTGGTCACCATCGCCTTCCAGCACTCGGAGGAGCGTCCACAGAAGACGCATAGGGGCTCTGGCCAGCCGGTTCTGCTCACAAGGGAGGATCTCAACTCGGGCGGTGTTGCCACGGTGGTCTATCTGCAAGGCACGGAACTATACGTAGCCAACATTGGCGATGCCCAGGCCATGATGATTCAGACGGACGGCACTCACAAGATGCTGACGCGCAAGCACGATCCGGCCGAGCCGACGGAGCGCACTCGAATCCGCGACGCGGGAGGATGGGTGTCACGCAACGGAAGACTGAACGATCTCCTCCAAGTCTCGCGGGCGTTTGGCTACGTCGACTTGATGCCGGCGGTGCAGGCGGCACCACACGTGAGCAATCTCACGATCCGGGAGAACGACGACATCATCCTGCTGGCGACGCGGGAGCTCTGGGAGTATCTGTCGCCGGGTCTGGTGACGGACATTGCGAGAGCCGAGCGACAGGATCTCATGGGCGCGGCGCAGAAGCTTCGCGACCTCGCCATCGCTTACGGCGCCTCGGCCAAGATCATGGTCATGATGATCAGCGTCGTCGACCTGAAGCGTAGGGTCGAACGGTCGCGACTTCATCGCGGCGCCAGCATGTCGCTGTATCCTTCTGGAATCCCCGACGCTGCTCAGGTGCTGGTTACGAGACGAGGCCGCAAGGCGAAGGCGGGCGTCTTGGATTCTTCGCTGGACCGACTCGAGGCCGAGATCCCGGCGCCCACCGGAAACGTGTCCATCGTCTTCACCGACATCAAGAACTCGACGACGCTGTGGGAGATGTACCCGAGCGCCATGCGATCCGCCATCAAGCTGCACAACGACATCATGCGCAGACAGTTGCGGCGAATCGGAGGCTACGAGGTCAAGACGGAAGGCGATGCCTTCATGGTGTCTTTCCCGACGGCCACTTCGGCTCTGCTCTGGACCTTTGCCGTCCAGATGCAGCTGCTGGAAGTGCAGTGGCCCTCGGAGGTGCTCAACTCGGTGTCCTGCCAGCCCGTCTACGACAAGGACAACGCGCTGATCTTCAAGGGACTGTCCGTCCGCATGGGCATTCATTATGGTGACTGCGTCAGCGAGACGGATCCCGTCACTCGTCGCATGGATTACTTCGGCCCCATGGTCAACAAGGCGTCGCGAATCTCATCGGTGGCGGACGGCGGCCAAATCACCGTGTCGACCGACTTCATCTCGGAGATCCAGCGATGTCTGGAGAACTACCAAGACAGCGACCGCGCTGCGTCGGGCTCCGAGGATACGTTTGAGGAAGAGAGCTTCGCCACTTCGATCCGCAAGGACCTTCGATCCCTCACTTCGCAGGGCTTCGAGGTCAAGGAGATGGGAGAGAAGAAGCTGAAGGGACTGGAAAACCCCGAAGTCGTCTACTCGCTCTACCCGCACGCCTTGGCTGGGCGAATCGAGTTCCACCAGCAACACGAGAGGGGAGTGGACGGAATCGAGAAGCCGGCGGCCCTGACTGCGGCGAGCGAGCTCTCCTTCGACCCGGACATGATCTGGACGCTCTGGCGCGTCAGCCTTCGACTGGAGATGCTCTGCAGCAGCTTGGAAGGGGCGAAGGGCAGCGGCCTTCAACCACCCGAGACGGAACTGCTGGAGAGGATAAAGTCCCGAGGCGGCGAAGTGACGGATAGGTTCCTCATCAACTTTATGGAGCATCAAGTAAGCCGGATCGAGGTAAGTTATGACGGCGACTGCGGGCGTGTGTGGGTGACTCGACTGACCTTTGAACTAGACGTGCATCTCAACTTTGGCGATGCGACATCTCGCCATTGGCGGCGGAACTTTCAACGTGCTCGAAGACTTGGGAGGTCCCATGTCTGACGTGTTGGATCACTTCATCAACCTCCACAAGCAGGTTCAGCGATACAACGAAAAGTACGGCGAGCTGCCGGCCACCGCTTCGACCAATGACGAGAACGACAATGATTCCGACGACGATGACGACGAAGGAAGCGAGACTGAACAGGAATGATGAAGCGCTGCGAATTGGGCCCTCGCCCTTGTGCTCGAAATCTGAATTGCTCATCGACGGCTTTGCATGATTGATTTCAATACCCCCCGCGAAATGGCGTGCGTGCTCTTCATTTTATTGGATTCAAATCCGAACGGCTCAACATTTGTGTGTTTGTGCCGGGAAAGAGGTGGACGAAAGGGATGGACGGACGGATGTATGGATGGTTGGAAATGGAATGGAATGGAATCTGGATCGAGGGGGAAACGCTCTTCTTCTTCCTCTTGGGGGTTTTTTTTCTCTTACCTTGGGCTTCGAACTCGCTGCCATTATCTTTTCTGCTACTCTTTGTTCTGGTTGAGTTGTCTTTTTTTATTACGGTGGCCCTTCTTACGGGATGGGAAACACACACGAGGAGATGATGGAGGGAGAAGACATTACTACAATGGCGTTGGTCTAGGGAAATGCAAGGGAGACTACGGCCTCGAAAAACCATGTTGCTGTTGTTGTTCGTTATTGATGGTTCTGTTTTCAGGGTGGTGGATGGGTTGCCGTGCCGTGGGCAGTTTTTCAAAGACGCGAAAGTTGTAGCAGTAGGGACAGGACTAGGCTCTCCTGAATGCATGGGATGGAGGAGCAACAGAAGAATTGACTAAAAGTTGGTCGAAACTGGTCTTGTTAAATGGTGATGGTACATGAGTGTTGCTACTGCTAATGTAAGAGTATGAGGTCTAAGGATCGTAGAATGACCGGTCCTGCTTGAGAATGTACACACGCGGCGTCAGTCTCGGCCCAATCCACCACCCGCCGGTGCGCTCCCTGACAAAGTCCTTTACGTCGAGCACGCGGGCGCCGAGTCCGACGACCTCGTCGCGGCTGAGGTGGTCCTCTTCGAGCTTCGTCCGGGGGGTGACGATGTCGATCCCGTCGTAGCCCAGCACCGTGCCCATGATTTCCCAGCGGCCGAGGACCTTTTCCGAGTCGGTGTCTGACAGGATCGCGTAGTCGAAGCGTTCCCAGAAGACGGGCCAGTCGTACTGGTACTCTACCTCGGTCTTGTCGTAGGCGATGACGGGACCCCCCGGGGACACAGGTTCCCGATGGCCGAGGGCGACGGGAGTGCCGTGCGGGTTCTGCCCGAAGAGCGTCATGCCCGTCATGCAAGTGAAGACGTCTGCGTGGACGGAGACGGTCGGGCGGGGGTCGCGGCTGGCGACGGAGCGGAAGTGGGCGAGGGCTTCGCCGCCGGGGTAGTTGAGCGAGGAGACGAGGAGCATGGCTGCGCTGGCGGCGAGGGAGGCGAGGGTCGAGAGGGCGATGACGAGGGTGGCGGCGCGGTAGGCGAGGGACTTGGAGGAGGAGCGAGAGGAGATGTGGTTTGCGCCGAGGGCGGCGGCGGCGGTGAGGGCGGGGACGGTGTAGAAGATGAAGCGGGCTTCCTTGTGCGGCTGGAAGGAATAGATGGCGATGTACACCAGGTTAGGCACGACGAGGGCGCTCACGGCGCGGGAAGTAGCGGGTTGGAGGGCGGCGTAGACCATCAGCGGAATGGCGAGGGGGTTCAGAAGGAGACGCGGCAGGGCGGAAGAGAAGTAGTAGTGCCAGGGCGACACGCCCCAGTTGGACGACGAGCCCAGCACGGCGTTGTAGTAGAAGCCGGCCAGCTCGGGCCAGAGGGGCCGCTGCCAGAAGTAGGAGTCGATGGGCACGGAGAAGGCGAGGCCGGCGACGAAGGAGCCCAGCGAGACGGGAATGAGGGCCAGGGGGGAGATGCGTCGGGTGAGGACGAGGTGGGAGGCGGTGGCGATGAGGAGGAGGGCGACTTCGCAGCGGAAGATGACGCCGGCGAGGATGAGGAGCGCGATGGCTTGTTTCTGGCGGACGAAGGCGCGGCGGGGGGTGGGTTGGGGGAGGAGGAAGGCTGTTGCGAGAGTGGCTGGGGGTTGTTAGTTGAAGCCCGGGATATCAGACGAAGGGGAAGATGAAAGAACTCACTCAAGCCAAAGGCGTACATGTTGGGCAACGTGCGCGTGAGATAAAAGTTGACGTGAAACTGCCCAACCATCATTCCCACCCACCAATTCGCCGTCCCCCTCCCAAACGCCGCCCTCAGCCCCCTCCTCAAAACCGCCAACGCCGCCGCATTAGCCAGACCCAAGATCCCCCTCACGACGAGCTGCGCGTTGGCGAACCCCGCGAGCCCGACCAGCGGCTGGCCCACGCCGGCGAGCATCACGGCGCCGAGAAAGGTGCGCGGCACGGCTCCCGGGAAGGTGAAGTGGTCGTAGGTTCGGGACAGGCGGGCGTGCACGTCGCCCGAGGTCGGGGTGCCGTAGACGAGGATGTCGTGGGCGGCCTGCATGTTGAAGGACTCTTCGACTTTGGTGTAGGGGGCGGAGAGGAGGTGGATGAGGGGGGTTGCGAAGAGGAGGGTTGCCAGGAGGGTGTCTTTGGTTTGGTTAGTGGGAGGTTTGAGGAGAGGATTGGGTTTGTGAGGGGAGGCTTACCTATTGATTTGCCCATCTTGGCTGAGGGAGTTGGCGATATGTCTTCAGTGAGGATTGGTGGTGGTGGTGGTGGTGTTGAGTGAGAGTCGCATAAGCCAGCTGTCCACTACCAGCGTGCTTGGACGACGACGACGATGAATTGAACACGCTCTCAAAAGAAAAGTCAAGTTTGAAATATTTCCAAAGATCAATTCATTTCTGTCGCTTCCATCCTTCAATTCAACAGCCGCTGTTCCGTGTTCCGAGTCGTCGCAACGTCGCAACGTCTAAGCTCCGGTGACTGATGACTAAACCGGCGAACGCGGTCGGATCGGCTCAACCAACCGCCGACCGTCACCGATATCCACACCAAGCTTAATCCCGCTTCGGACAACAGATCTGCTATCGCCCCCTTAAACGCCGAATCGGGTCTAAACAGCGGTGCCCAAAGGCAATAAACCTCATCCTTCGCACGTCCCAAACATTCAAACAGCAGCCACCTGTCATCGACGTCGCAAAAACGCCAGCAATCAATCGTCGCCGCTCCTTCGCATTTCCACGTCCACGACCACGTCTACGCCCTCGTCCATGTCGATTTCGCCATAGTTCTCTCCTCCCTCGACATAGCCCTCTTGGCTTCGTTTCGCCCATCATGTTGTTCTTCGGCAACTTTCTGTACAGTACGTCTTGTCCTGCCTCCCAACTAAAGCCCCCCCCGTGTCCGCGCCGTCATGTAACTGACTTGCTTGCTTTCCCAGTTGCCATTGTACGAAACAACCCCCGCCGCCATCGATTCCATAAATACCCCCGCGCAGATGCTGACTTTCCGCGAACAGCTCCTCATCAACGCCGTCGCCATCCTCTCCGAAGACCGCTTCCTCGCGCGCAGTACGCCTCGTCATTCAACCCCTGCTCTGCCCCTCGATCCGAGAGGACCTCCAATAGCTAATCCCTTTCGTCCACCTGCTCAATAGTCAACCTCTCCCCCGCCTCATATGACCCAGCCTTTGGCTCCGGCGCCGATGCCAGCATAAAGGCCAAGATCATCCACCTCATCGCCAGTATCCGAACCATCATGCGAAGTACGTTGCCCGCCCGCCCGGACCTTGTTCTTCTTGAAATACATCAGGGATGGTCACTAACCCGAGTCCCTCTCCCGCGACACAGTGCCCTTAATATTCGTCAATTCAGTCATCATCCTGTACGAGCTCGTCTTGGGCTAAAAAGCGGCGCCCGCTCGAAATCCGGGGCACCTCCGATCCGCCTGCGCTGGGAAACATTCATGATACGATGGGGGTCTAGACACCGACTTGGCACCTGACAGGACCAGCTGAAAAACGAACAAACCAACCAACCAACCAACCAACCAACCGACCTGAACCGAGAGAAACAATGAGGCTGGCGCCCGGTCGTGGGGAATAAGCACACCATGTACATCAGGACGGGCTAGAAACAAAACCGATAAACAAAAAAAGAACGTTGGTGGCTGTCAAGAAAGCTTTAAAATGAGTTTCGCAGCGGACCTCGTGTGTCGGGTCCCAGGATCACTTGGCTACGGGCGATAAGCCACCATGGAAGCTAGTTAGCTCAGCCTTTCTTCGGCTCCCAAGGCTCAGACGAGCAGGATTGCGATCCCGTCCTTGTATCGTCGGGCGTTGGGTGGTTGCTTGTTGGGTTTTGCTGGTTGCGGCATGGCAGAAAGTGGCACAGGATGTTTTAGTTCTTGTCAGCCCCGCTGAGGCGTTGGGGGACTGATGATTGATTCGATTGGAACAGCGTAGGAGCCTTTTCCCTGGCCCAAGATCCGCCCTTTTTCGTCCCAGAGATCATGGGGGCAAGATTGGGGGTAACCAAGATGGAAACATGAACCGCTCGTCTCTGGGATCTCACTCTCAGCAGCTGATGTGTGTGGCTGGAGCTGGATCGCGTTTAATTGCGGTGGGGGAATCGAAGGGAGAGAGCTGAGAGAGAGACACAGAGGGCAAGGTTCGGTCGTTGGGAAAAGGCTCCGAACGGTTGAGATAGTGTAAAGTGTTGGTGTTGGTTCTGGATTTTTGACAAAAACGAAAAAAAAAAAA
>JAMQMW010000766.1:35083-69537 GCA_024115155.1 Thelonectria blattea
GGATGACGATGATGAATTCTTACGACGAAATCTCAACACCACCAACGGATACTGTCCTATCCGTACGTATCATCGCCCTTGCTAGGGAGACTAATTGTGAATCAGTAAAAGTGAATCCTCGAGTTGTGCAAGACATTCGGCAAAGTGGCACTCCGAAATGGCCTACCAATGAATTTTGCCACTCACACTCACACCTCGCTCAACCCATCTCACCCACGGAATCCATGGAATGGACGGATGGAAGCCTTCTAGAAGAGAAGCCCCGCCTCGTGCCGTCCCTGGTCCCTGAAGCCCCCCGTGGAGAGCAGCCTTTTTTTTTTCTCCTCCCGTTTGTCTGCCGCCATCCGCCTCGTTTTTTTACTTCTTTTTCGTTTTGAGTTGCGGGTGACAACGGTGAGGAAACAAAGATCACGACAGAAGTTACTAGTAGGCACGTACTTGTCGGCCAGCTAATCTGACGGTTGGCCGAATGGTCCCTACTCCTAATTACAGCCATCTCCGCAAGGCTACTAGGTAGGTAGGGGCCAATATCCCGTCGACGGTAGCACCAGTGGCACGCACACTCTCGCAAGAGTCCCAAACACGATCTGACCAGTCGCCCTCCCGCCTTCGGACGGGAACGAGGCCCGGCAAGCAGAAAGTCTGGTCCTTGTCCAACTGACGGGCCATTTTAAAATTAAAAAAGCCTTCCAACCCTGTGCGCGACCCTGTGCGCGGCCCGGACGGGCAAGACGGGATCGTTGATCGACGCGCATGCCGGCTGCGAGCGCTAAAAGAGAAGCAGTCAGTCAGACAGTCAGACTCAGTCACTCAGAGAGAGACTCACAAACCCTCTGCATCCCTCTCCATCCCTCTCTACCAGGTGCTTCCATGTCCTGCAGTTTCCGATGTGCCTTGCTGCACGTCGCATGCCGCCTCCTGCACCCTCTTGAGTCGTGGGACGCAGTATGACGCCCATGTCCCTGGCTGCGTCCTCCAGCTCCAATCCAGCACACGCACCCAGCTGCTTCGTCTTGCCCTAGCCGAATCATGAATTTCTCCTTGTCCAAACTCGGTCGCTTGCAGCAAGCTGCCTCTCATTTAAAGTCCCTCGAGACTATCGAATAGACTCAAAAGGCCATGTCATGACATGTCGGTCAAAAATCTCAGACAAGCCGCCTCTGTCGTACCACGTCGTCGTCCCCCTCACAATACCCACCCCCAACTGTTTCGTCCGGCCGGGTCAGCTCCAGAGGAACCATCCAGGGGCTGCCCTCCCAACTTCTCATTCCTGGCCGTACGGGTGTTGCGATGCTGTCGTACCGAAGCACAGCAGGATGCGGTGCCAGATGACACCGCCGACGCAGACGTGAGGGGGGGCTCCAGAAGTGGAGGGGGAGGAGAGAGTCTCGTCAAGGGGTCACCTCAAAATCGCGCTGATGTCGACCATTGACTCTGGTGAGCTCTTCGTTGGGCGAGCCATCTGAATCCCAAACATGGGACCTCGTATACGAGGGCTAGGGAGTTAAGACGGGACGTCGAGTGAAGAGGTTAGACACGACCTGTCGAAGTGAAGTCGGGATCATCAGCGACCAACAAGGCAAACCAACCAACGACTGGTGAGATGCCAGACAGGGGATCTGGGTCATCAGCCATCATGCCAGGCCAGGCCAGGTCCAGTGGCTCCCTCCCTCCCTCCCTTTGGCTCCCTTCCCTTCTGGCTTGGCCCTTGTCCGCAATGACAATGACGAACATGCAGCTCCATCGCAAGCTCGGTAGCTGGCAGCTAGTCGGCGTCCTAGGCGATATGAACGGGCCATTATCCAAGCCCGCCCCCAGCTCCAGCCCGACTAGCCCAGCCCGCCGCCGGGTCCGCAGAAGCCCACCGACCCCTCCCCTCCTGTCCAAGCCGTCCGGACTGAGAGCTCGTTGCGGGTGACGTCCAGGATCATCGCGATGGCGGCAAGGGGGATCAGAAAATGAAATGGGTTTCGTGGTAATGAATGACTCGGGAGCCCTTCTGTCTAGCTGACTGCTCGCCACCACCCCGGTCCGATGCATGTACGTATGTATGTACTCATTGCACTGCATGTGCAAATACGCCGCCGGGAGGAAGTCAGACTGCGACGTCAAACGTATGTATGCATGCCGTGCCTATGCCGTGCAGCTGTTTAAGTTATGCCATGCGCGGCGCTGTGTTCTGCGCTCGGTATGGCGGGAGGGCCAGGGCCGGGAAAGAAACCGGTGCTGGCGGCGAGATATGACAGACATGGACAAGCATCCCACCCGTCTCTCTGGGAGGGGAGGGGAGGGGGGAGGGAGTCTCCCTCGAGAAACTGGAGAGCCTCTCCATTCTCGCCATGATGCCCCAAAGAAGGTCAACGACGACTCCACTGGCAGGAGCGAAAAAGGACAGTCCTTCCTCAACTTTGTGCCCGAAAAGAAAATGCAAAACGCACAACGGCCACGACAGACGGAGAAAAAGGAGCCCGGAGGGCAGGCCAGGGATGAGAGGGTGTTTTGAATCATGGTGGAGGAGGGATTTGAAAGTGGTCCTGGCGGACTCGGGCTTGATGAGAGTGGAGTGGGGGAAGAGGAGTCGAGGAGGAGTGAGACTGCGAGAGAAGGAAGAAAGCGGGCGCCCTTTCTGTCTTTTCGCCTTTCTGACTTGACGGCGCATAATAAAGAAAGAACGAACCCCTCCACACCCGGGCCTGCACCTGCCTCACGCCGCGTCTTTGGTCTTTGATGTAATAGTTACTCAAGTACTCCGTACGGATACCTTAGTAGGCCCTGCAGACTCCAGAGTCGCTCCTGCCCGTCCAAGCAAAGGTGCTAATTATCCGTTCCAGTCCCTCCTTCCAGTAATTGTCGGCCTGCACTTCATTTGCCCGGTACTTGCTTCCCGTCCCACCGAATTGCTTGGCCGTTCTTTCCTCCGTTTACATCT
This sequence comes from Thelonectria blattea, assembly GCA_024115155.1. Taxonomy (NCBI): domain Eukaryota; kingdom Fungi; phylum Ascomycota; class Sordariomycetes; order Hypocreales; family Nectriaceae; genus Thelonectria; species Thelonectria blattea. The sequence goes on from JAMQMW010000766.1 coordinate 38,013, forward strand.
GTCCGCCTCCTCCGCCTCCTCAACCTCCTCGACCCGACATCGTGGTGTTGGCGATACCCTCAGCTTTTCGACTTCCTCGACGCTCTCAAGATACCCTCTGCATTCTTCCTTTTGGGTGAGTCATCCTTGTTCATTACTGCTACTCACCACCTGCTTCCCACGAGGAGCTTGTCGCAGCCTTTCCCCATGCCCACCATGTCCCTACGACATTCTCTAACACGCCCCTCACTCCTTTTCTCACCACCTTACCTATTCACAAGTTACAGCCTGACCTCCTAACCTCCTACACACACGCATCCCTTCTTGTTATATCCACCATCAACCCACTCTCTCACCCTCGCGCCCACTCATTTTTCCTCTTGGTCCAAGGGTCTATTTCATATCCCAAGTCCCTTGTCGCCTCTCCGTGCGGATAGGTACACTGAAGGGGAAAACCTACACCGGGGTTGCTCCTTGCCCCTACCTTACCCTCCCAGGCCACCATACCTTCGAGATCATCACCATCCTGGCAGGCGGCTGAGGATCGTGTTCGTGCCTTGGCCTGTCTTGTTGTTTGTCTGCCTACTAGTACTTGCTTCCTTGCTGTTTCCCCTCCATCTTCCGCCTCACCAGCTTCGTTCTATCTTACCTCTCTACTACCCCTTTGTTCCCACGTTGCCATACCGCCGGGACACCGCTCCAACAAGCGCGCGCACACGCAAAACCATAATTCCGTCTTCTTTTGTGCTTCTTATAGCCCAGGGCTTACTTCATTATCCAAATCTTGGCGTCCCTCGCTAACATAGACGCGCCCTCTTCAAACCAGACCGGCTTGATTTGCTTGCTTTTGATACCACAGGGAGCTTAATTCGATCCCCGTTCCACTGTCCCACCCACCTCGAAGCGCAACACTTCCAAACGCCTCCACGAAACTTTTGTCTCTACGCCTCTTCCTCGCTCTTCCTCGACGAGTCGTTGGAATATTTCCCCTCGACGATCCGAAACTGCCCTCTCGTCGCCGCCGTCGCTTCTCCGTCCTCGCCTAGCCCCTGGCCTCCTCGACTGTCGATTGAAACACAACCTACCCCTGACATTGAGGGTTCGCGTCAGCACCCCAATCTGTGCCGTGCCGTTTGTTGCGGCCGATACATTCCTCCTGACGACCTCACCTCCGACCCTGCGCTACCCTCGATCAACACGGCTCGGTCGCGAGCAACGAGATAACAACCATGGCTGAGAATGAGACCGAGAAACCTTCGGTGTTGCTCATTGGCGGCCTTGGCTACATCGGCCGCTTCCTTGCCCTCCACATCCACCAGAACAACCTCGCCTCCGAGGTGCGCATCGTCGACAAGGTCCTTCCGCAACTCGCATGGCTAGCCCCTGAGTTCTCTGAAGCCTGTTCCCAGGACAAGTTCATGCAGGCCGACGCTAGCAGACCTGGTAAGCGTTTGCACTATTTCTCTAGTTTCCTCTGGGCAACGTCCGGCGGAATATGAGAGTCGAGGCCGTTGTAGCTAACGTGTCGCGCAGATGCTTTGGCAAGAATATTTGACCGCGCCGACGGAAAGCAATGGGATTACGTCTTCAACTGTGGTGGCGAGACAAGATACTCGCAGGAGGACGAGGTCTACAAGCTGCGATCGTTGGATCTGTCCGTCGCCGTGGGCAGAGAAGCCGCGAAGCGAGGGGTCAAGGCCTTTGTAGAGCTGAGCACGGGCATGGTGTACAAGTCGGACTCGTCGCCGAGTAAGGAAGGGGACAAGTTGAAGCCTTGGAGCAAGATTGCCGTTTTCAAGTTGAAGGCGGAAGAAGAGCTGGCACAAATTGAGGGGTGAGTGGGAGACCGTGCCTTATATGGAGCGGATGTTTGCTAACGTTGGAAACGGATAGGTTGAACCTCGTCATTGTGCGACTGCCGCATGTCTATGGCCCGTATGCTTCTCAGTGGGTTGCGACGGCTTTGTGCATGGCGCGCACCTATCAGCACCTCGAGGGCGAGATGAAGTGGCTCTGGACCAAGGATCTCCGAACCAACACGGCTCACATCGACGACGTTACACGCGCGCTGTGGGACATCACGGCATGGTACGACGCCGGAAAGGCTGGCTGGGACCAGGCAAGCATGGGCAAGACGGTCACTTTCAACGTGGTGGACAAGGGAGTGACATGTCAAGGCACCATGGCTACCATTATCGGCGAGCTTTTCAAGATTGAGACGGGATTCCAGGGTCAGCTCATCAGCACGTTTGCTCGGTTGAATCTGGACAGCGTCGTCGACGACGTCAACGACGAACTCCTCGGACCGTGGGCCGATCTTCTCGCGGCAGCGGGCATCACACGACCGGGACCGTTGACACCGTTTATGGAGAGGGAGTTGCTCAAGGACACGGACCTTAGCATGGATGGCGGGCGGCTGGAGAGGCTGTTGGGATTCCAATATACGAAACCGGCGCTCACCAAGGAGATGGTGGAGGATGTGATTGACAGTTATAAGAGGATGAACTGGTGGCCCTGAGACTGGGATCGAGCGGCACGGGGCATGGGGCCCGAGGAGCAAGTAATGGGATTTCCTTTGTGCAGCCGAGTCGGCCGAGCGGGACGTCGACACAATGTAGGGAGGGACGATACCAAGGAACGACACACCACCATGGCATGAGTTACGGCCGCAGACGGACAAGACTGGAGCTGGGCCATGAGTGGCCAGGCGCGGGGGAGGAGACATGACGCACTGGTCGTGCCTGGGGAAGAGCAAAGCCGGGGAAGGGCAATGCTCGATACAGTGTATAAGTAGGTAGCTACCTAGAAGACGAGCGACTCTTGAGGGCTGGAGACGAATAATGTGGGTGGCGATTCAAGGGAGAAGAGGTACCTATAGTACCTTTGGTGGAAGCGAAGGAGGTAGGATAATAATATCACAAGGGTACATACCTAGCAGATGTTGCACTCAGCCTCGGCGGAAGCATGTGGAAAGTAATAAAGGTATGAGGCTCTCACGTGCCTCGGGAGGGTTGCAGTTTACATCTGGAATTCCAGGAACATGTCGGACATGTTTCTTGGCGCGGGCGGTGGATGTTTCCCGTTTGGGGCTCTGGATGGAGGAGAAATGTCGGCGTCACGGCCCAAAATGGATTACGAGTCGGTTCCCCCGCAATTGCGCCTCATATCGTCGGCCAAAAGTCACGACTCTACGGAGTACGAGGAGCTGGCACCACTTTTGGCTTGTGATTGTTGCATTTATCAGGTATATTAGCAGAAGTTGTCTCGTTGAACAAATTCATAAGCCACACTCGAGTCTCCCCTTTTATTGAGAAACCCAACAAACAACAAACCACGTAAAAGGAAAGCGCAGTCAGCATCGTTGCAGCTGAAAAAACGCAAACTATCGACTGATAGCTGTTTCCTTCCCATCGTTGGTTCCAACCAGACAGAAGGTCGTTAAAAGCTCCACATCGACCTCACAAATCTCACCACCGCTTCTCTCTCCCAGATTCAACTTGTCCTTCTTGCTCTTCTTTCAGTCCCTCTTGTCTTCCTGGATTTTCGTTACCCTTGGTTGCATCACATTTCACACACACCTACAACTAAACTCAGATTTTATACAACATCTTGTCTCTCGCAATGGCTGCTCCCGCGGAGAAGACTATTCACGACCTCAACGGACGATGGATCCTGGTATGTCCAACGCACGACTAATCCGTAGGCTGGCTCTTTCATCTAACAAGCCTCGCAGAACAAGACCATCTCGGACAACTCGGAGCCGGTGCTCGCCCTCCAGGGCATCGGGTTCCTCACGCGCAAGGGCATCGGACTGGCGAGCATCTCGCTCGACATCAACCAGTACACGGCGCCGCCCAAGGCGCCCAGCACGGCGACGGACGTGGTGACGCACATCGACATCACCCAGACGGCCTCGGGCCTCAAGAGCACCCAGGAGGACCGGTGCATCGACGACTTCTTCCGCGGGCACGCCGACTGGCTGTTCGGTAAGGTGCGCGGCAAGTCGTCGTGGGTCGGCGTCGAGGACATCGACGACGAGTTCCTCAAGACGGGTTGGCTCGAGGAGGGCGACGGGAAGCTGCTCAAGAGCTACGTCGAGTCCCAGGACGACGACTGGGTCGCCACGCAGATCTGGGGGTTTGAGATGGTCGAGGGTGAGAGGCGGTACACGCGACACGTGGTGGTGACCAAGAAGGAGCAGCGCGTCCAGATTCGCATGGTCTACGACTACGTGCTCTCTGAATAGAAGAAGCCGTTGTCGGGCGGCGAGAGAAGAAGAACGAGGGGAGGGATAGTTCGCCTCTTACTCTTGGGCCGGATTGGGCTGATTGCTTTGCTCGAGACCTGCAGTATGCTTCTTTTGCGTGACGTTGTTCGCATGGCTTCGGAAAGAGGAGGGCTTTTCTTTGGAGGGGGCCCGAGGATGGATGGATGCGATTCTACGTGGGAGACAAGTCACCTAGATATTAATCGAAGCTCACCAACATGAAGGGCTGCTACTGGAGATGATTATTGTTCGTTTTGCTTCTATTAAACCTGTGATTTGGCTTCACTGTGTTGAAAGTGGTTCGTTTCTCTTTTTCCCATCCAAGGTACGAAATCTTTGCCCGTAATGTTTCGTTGCACCATGTGTCATGATGTTGATGTCATGTCATGTCCAGTTGGAAGTCGTCCAGCTTACCCCGCGCATGCCTCATTTCCTCTGGTATTTCCCTTCTTTTTCTTTTTCCTCACTTGGTTTCCAGGCCATGTCCTCTGCAGGACCATAACCCATCATCGCAACCTCCTCCTCTCTCACCCCCTCAAGCAGGCCTTCTCTTAACAAACTCCTCCAAATCATGCACCGTCGCCACCCCCAGCACAAACCTCCTATTCTCATCCGTAACCACCGCAAAATCCTCCTGCCACCCCTCCCCCTCCCGCTTCCCGCCCCTAAAAAACTCCTCGAGCTCCTCGAGCGGGGTATCCATGGTGATAACGCGATACGTGCGTCCCTTCCTGCGAAACCTCGTCATGGCGGCGGACAGCTGGTCTTCGGGGGACACGCGGCCCGCGTCGAGGAGGGAGTGCAGGTGGGGGATGGAGATGTAGCCTATGAGGGCGCGGGTGTCGGCGTCGACGACGGTGAGGTGGGTGTATTCGCGCTCGTAGGCGGAGAGGAGGGCGAGGGAGATTGCGTCGGAGGGGTTGAGGGATAGGGCGGCGGGGGGGTCGAGGTCTTGGACTGTTGCCTAGGGGGTGTCAGCTACTAATGAAAAGGGAAGAGGAAGAGAGGGAGTTACCCCGCGGTATCGGGAGGACCAGCTCGTGGCGAGGGGTTGCGCGGGGGCGGAGGAGGTTGATGCGGTGGCGGCGGCCATGATGAAGAGGAGCTTCTTTTGCGACTCGTTTAAATGGTGATGCAGCGGTTTTTCAGACCTAGGTCTGCGGTAAAGAGATATTGTTCGACCTGGAACCAAGCGCGCACGTCAGAAGTGAGGGGATCGCGATAATGATAGAGGCGGTGATGATGGTGGTTCGAGAAAAGGAACGAAAGAAAAGTAAAGAAAGAGCGGGAGACGGAAAGAAGTGGTGGGGCACGCCCGCCCGCGCCCCGGGTGCCGACCTCGATTGATCCACCGCTATTGGCCTTGTACTAGTACCAAAGCGAAGCTTGGAGCTTGGGTGCGGCGAGAGGTTTCACTTACATGGTGGTGATGGTGATGATAAATGTTGTCTTGTGGCATGAAGCTTGAAAGATTCAGCAGAGCATTCAATAATAGGGCAGTACCCAGCAACTACCCCAAAACAGCTACCCGGCAATAGCAAGAAAACGCCGCTTCCTCTTCCATCATCCACCTCCCCCATCTCGGGCATGTAAGACCGAACGCAGTCACATTCGCTCGAAACCTGACCTCTCTCTGACCTTGCCATCCATGGCTTCGGGGTCCGCCCTTTCTTAACTCCGGCCAAACAACCCTTTGAGCTCTCCAAAACAGCTCTCACCTATCCATCCCTTTGCGGTAATTTTGTTTTGTTGTTGTGCTTCCTTGTTCGTCCTCGGTTATAGATACCATTCTTCTTCATCTTGGTCGACACCCTCCAGGTTTCTCTCGTCGAGGTACCCTCCCCGTCCCATATCGGTCGACGTCATACCAGTCTGCCAGTAAGTCACACGACCTGCCATCACCGTGCGCCCTGGAAACAATCCATGGTCTTTCGTCTCGTCCGTGAGCCTTTTTACCATTCCGCACCGTCGAGAAGCATCAACGCTCACCCGCATGACCCAATTGGTTGCTCTGACCACTGACTTACACCAGCCCTCACCCTCCAGATCACCTCCTCCTGCTTCCCAGTGCACCCGCCGCCATGTCGCCCTTACATCCGTCTCGGGACTCCCTCCCGTCCTCCCCCGTCTACTCCCACGCCGCCGGCTCCGGCACCCGCACTCGCACTCGCTACGAGGCCCGGCCCGAGCTGTACAGTGCCTACTCCGTCGCCGACGCCGCCAAGACGGGCCAGATCGAGCTCTTCTCCCCCAAGTACTATGCCGCCTGCACCGTTGGCGGTCTCATGGCTTGCGTACGCTGCCCCTTTCGTGACTGGGAATCGTGACCTGCACGTCCAGAGCTAACCCTTCCACCAGGGCCTCACCCACACCGCCGTGACTCCTCTTGACTTTGTCAAGACGCGTCGCCAGGTCGACCCGAAGCTGTACACCGGCAACTTCCAAGCATGGGGCAAGATCTACCGCACCCAGGGCCTCCGGGGCATCTTCACCGGCTGGAGTCCGACCCTCGTGGGATACAGCGCCCAGGGATCCTTCAAGTACGGCTGGTACGAATACTTCAAGAAGACCTACTCCGACCTGGCTGGTCCCCAGGCCGCCTATGAGCACAAGACGGCCCTGTACTTGGCTGCCTCCGCCTCGGCCGAGTTCCTCGCCGACATTGCCCTGTGTCCCTTTGAAGCCGTCAAGGTCCGCATGCAGGGCGGCTCCCCGAACCCCTACCGCGGCACCATCCACGGCATCAACACCATCGTCGGTAAGGAGGGCGTTGCCGGCTTGTACAAAGGTCTCTACCCGCTGTGGGGTCGTCAAATCCCTTACACAATGATGAAGTTCGCCTCGTTTGAGACCATCGTCGAGATGATCTACGACCGCCTCCCTGGTACCAAGGACGACTACAGCAAGGCCGCTCAGACGGGTGTTTCCTTCACCGGAGGTTATCTCGCCGGTATCCTGTGCGCCATCGTATCTCACCCCGCCGACGTCATGGTCAGCAAGCTCAACGCCGCCCGTGAGCCTGGCGAAGCCTTTGGCGGCGCCGTGGGTCGTATATACAAGGACATTGGCTTCTCTGGGCTGTGGAACGGTCTTCCCGTGCGAATCGTCATGATCGGTACCCTGACTGGCCTTCAGTGGATGATCTATGTAAGTGAACTCACCCGCTATGATATTGGACGGCGCTGACAAGACCAAATAGGATTACTTCAAGATCTTCATGGGTTTCCCGACCACCGGCGGTGCTCCACCACCAGCCGAGAAGAAGTGAGGCAACAGTTCGATACTCTGAGCGTGGGGGTCATATCTTGGGACATAGATATCGGGGATAGAACGACGTGACCCTTCCTATCTTGGTCATCCTCCTGTGGCTGCTCCTCGAGCCGGTGTCTATGAATAGTGAATCAATAAGTCAGCTTGCGCCCAAGATGGCCGTACCGGTGGCTTGGAGCCCCAACTCTTCGGGCGTCCGTTCCGCAGGCTCCGGTGCTATCGTGACGCCTCCGTATCTTGGACAAGATAAGTTCGTTTTTGGCTACTCGAGCCGACGAGTTGAGTGATGGCCCACTGTTTCCCGCTTCAAATCCGTGGGAAGCATCCACAGCTGGCAGGAGTTGGGAAATAGTCATTTGCTGAGGAGTGGACGGGATATGTAATCAATCGATCGCTGTCCTTCGAGCACACGCATTTCGGGCGGCAGCTTCGGGAGAGCCGCAAGGGCATATCCATGCTCTGCAGCAACGACGGCTGCGCGCGATTCAGCCAAGTTGCCGAAGCACGTTTCAGCATGTTTTGGCGAGCACAGACAGGGACTGGGGAGTCACCATCACCCATCTTGTCAGCCGTAGCCGACCATCGGGCGAGATGACCTGCTTCTCTGCAGGCAGCAGAACATCTGGGACGGTCTGCGGAATCAGCACTATCGAGCAGGGACGGACGATCGAGGCGTCCATCACGAGCCGCACTTCAGCCTCCCGGCGTCACTCCGTCGTAGCTGAGCTGAGTAATGGACAAGTCCGCAAGTCCGTCGCTGCCCTGGATGCGGCCAACCAGGGGCGACCTCAAGAGTAATCCCAATCGGTCACGCGAAATGGACACTTTTCGTCATGGCACATGAAGGCGGGGAAGCCAGGTGCGCTTGCGTGCGTTTGAACGGGTGCAGAGCACGAGTGGGTGTGGGCGATGAGAGAGCGAACCACACTAGCGCAAATGACGTTGTTCCAGAACACTGCCAAAAAGACGACGATTGAACCAGAGCCATGCGGTGTACGGATAGCGCATGGCCTGCCCCTTCTCTGTGCAAGACGTCATTGCGGAAGAGCCGTTTGAACGGCGCCGCGCCATGGACCGGTTCGCCGACATGCTCAGCTCGAGGAAGCGGGCCTTGGCTCGGGTCGGTGAAGGCGACAATGCCGAATCGTAAAATAAAAGCCGCGCCATGATTACCGGCTCTCCATACGGATACGTCCAGTATTCGGGCTGGGCGCTGGCTGAAATGGTCAGCGCACAAGGCACGAGATACGGAGAGTCGGGCAGGCGGGCAGACGGAATACCAGGTTCGTGCCGTCACTTGCTGAGAGTCTTGGACATGTCAAGGCGGAGAGGACCTGCTGCGCGCATTCGACAACGGACCGACTTGGGGCACGGGGAGGATGCGTGTGATAGGATACCGTCGTCGTGGTTGGGGACTTGGGGCTGGCTGATTGGTGATGTGAACGTGTTACGGGGAAAGCGGCGCGAAGCAACCCCACACTTTGCGACTTTGTCGCATCATTGTGAGCGGGGAGGATGGTGAGAAGCAGCCAGCCGTGGGACATGGATTCGAGCGTCGACCTGGTGTTTGTATTGCTGCTTGCCGCTGCCCGCAACTTTGAATACCTCGTTGGGCAGTACGGACTAGAGACGAGAGGGAGCCCAAGAAACTAACCGTGGGAGCAGACAGGGGCGCCTTCTTCTGGGAGCCCTTGGACGAACCGATAGACCGATAGACAGGGACCTCAAATCCATGCCCGCATTCAGCCGGGTGCCCTCCGAATGCCCCCGCCTAGCATTTGGACGCCAGCTAGAGAGAAGCGGTTAACTTTTACCTCCTGTGTCCGAAGTCCTAGCCCTGGCTGTCAGAATCGGTGCAATACAGGCTGGGGATGCAAGGACAAGGGTAATACCGGGTATACTTCCACAGATGGTGTGCCTTGCCGCAAGGTTAGTTTCTTATAGGCTTGACGAGAAGCACGTTCGTGTTGCCTGCAGCTGTTGGGTCGTTGGGCGTTCCTTTGGTGCACCCGACGGTGGCGAGACTTGAAGCCTGAACCAACCGCTTAAGCAAGACCAGTGGACATGTGGAGGATGGGATAGCAAAGAGGCTATCATCAGTGGTGGAGGGTCGGATGACGACTGAGCATTTCCCACCAAGCAGAGTCCACCCCGAGAGACCTGAGGAGGTTGGTGACTTGTGTGCAACATATTTCAAGAATAGTCGGCGCCATGAGCGCAACAGACGCTGACACTCGAAGATCAGCCTATTCGCTTCTCTGGGGGATCTTCCGGGTTGAGTTTTGAGTTCGTCGGCCGGTCTGTGCAAGCCGTGGCTGCATCTGGGATCGACATCCAAGCCGAGGCTGAAATGCATTTGCACTGCTCGGGTACCTAGGAGGCCAAGCGATGCGGTCGGTACTCGATGCCGTCTATCCACGGTAATCAGAAAAGAGGTCGGTCAAGGAAACCTACCAACCAACTCGAGCTGTCAGTTCCATGCTGGTCAAAAAAAGAAGACATCCAACTTGGCACTCATGGATTGCCGTGCCGCGAGAGCAACACTGGCTAGAGTCAATCCTTCAAACGGTTGAGTGCCATGTTGGCCTTGATGCCGGCTAAAGTCAAGCCTCCCCAACGTCCTCGGTAACCCCAGGAAAAAAACCATCTCATCGTAGAATTCGTGCCCTTGAAATTCGTGGCGTCGTTGCTAGCGTCTCTTTGTTCGATTCGTCTGGTGTAGCGAGGCCGTCTTGACTCGGGGACAGATGTCGCCTGCCGAGATCCATTCTCGTGTGGTCCCGATTCCGAATCGGCGGAGCACGGCAAAGCCGTGGGAAGAGGAGTGGTCACTGGAGGAGCTGGATGAGAAAGTTGAGGAAGATTGTTGTGGGAGAGGTTTAACGGTGCGTGGTTTATTGTTCCGAGCAGGATGCCTTATTCGTACCTGCCGTTGATCCCGTCTCTACTTGGATAGCACCACGGTGGCTCTTGCCCAACTTAACTGAGTGATGAAGCCGTTGAAGTCACGGCAACTGCCAGTCGGCCTAGACCCGAGGTACCTGCCCTTTCTTCTGCTCACCTCTGCTGACTGCACTTGTGCGTCGTTTGTCGTCGATTCGCTTATTCCAGATTCACGCCCGTCACTCGACCTGCAGCCGTGGTGCGCCTACATTAGCTGCTGCTACGGTTGCGGTTCCTGCCCCTTCAGGCTGGTTTGCTTGCTGGCGAGCATCAACCTCGTCCAATCCTACCCCGTCCATGCTCGACACCCCAGTCTCCCTGTGCCCCTTCAGCCTTCAGGGCCTCCAACGCCTCGTGGCCGTGGCCAGGTCTCTCCCATGCTCGCCATGGGGGATTGAACCAGCCAATAGGTCTCTCGCCCACCCGGTCCCGTATGGAACCACCGCTGACGACCTTCCTTAACGCATCCAAGCCGCCATCCTGAACCATCTAGACGCGCCCCCCACCACACCACGAGCTCCACCCACAACTCCCCCCTCGAGCTTCTCCTCTCCGCCCGTGAAGACTCTCAGATTGAAACTTGACGGCTGCAGGAGCCAACTCAAACATGCACTCCTTTCTCGGACGAGTTTTCGGCTGCCCAACTATACTGCCAAGAGCCAAGGTATCGAGCCTCCTCCGATCCAGCCTCCTTTCTCCGACTTGTGCCGCACCCGCGAGGCACGTCTCGCCCAGTCCTCCGAGTGTGAGCCTCACCTCGGACTTCTGGCCACCCTGGGCTCCGGGGGAGTTTCTCGCCAGGCCCACCACAATCCACTCCTCGCTGGGGACCTTGTCCGGGCAGACTGGGGTCGCCTCGCCCATTGCGTCGTCCATTGCAGCAAGAGTGCAGCCCCCTGCAGCCCGCTCTCTGCAACTGCAGCATCCCCGTCCCTCCCAACCAGAGAGCCAGAGATGCTAAAACAAGGAGACGCTTGTCTTCGCTTCCGAGGGGTGGTCGCAAAGCAAGTGCGTATGTACCAAGTAGTGGTTGATTGTTTCGTTTTTTTGCTTCATGGTTTGAAGGGAAGGAAACTTGTAGTAAGCAGGCAACTGCCTGTAGAGAAAGGCCCATCTTTCCATTTCATCTCTGCCTACTCTAATTATAAGAACTGCGCTCGTGACTCCTTCCTCGCTCCGCCCTCCTTGAACGTCTCCGAGCCTTCTCCATCGCTCCTACCTAAATTCTCCCCCCCATGGGTCGGCCCCAGGAGTCCAAGACGCGGAAGGTACCTTTAAGTCGCGCTAGACTGATGGAGCAGTCGAGTACCAAGTTACCAACCGCGGGCGAATGAACCGTCCACCACCTAACTCAAGTTGCTTCCACTTCCACTGCAGTAACTCTCACCCCCCCTCCTCCCCCAGGTTCAAGCCTGGACAGTCCAGAACAGACCATCTGTCTCTCCCGCCACCACCTCACCAAACCCCAAGTACTTCGTACCTACCACCTCCATCAGCCTGCGCTGCGCACCTTTGCACCTTTAGCTACCCGCCAGGACCTACCTCCATCTCAGCTTCCAGCCTGCGCATCGCTCACTCTCCCTTCCTCCTCCCTTCCTCCCTCAGTCCCTCCGTTGCTCGCCTACTTTCCTTCTTGCAACGCTCGACCCTTCTCACTTCGACATCTTTCGCCGTGCCGATCCTCTGCAACCTTCCGTCTACACGATTCGGTTCGTCCAGCGCGTTCCACGCCACAACCCGCGCCTCGCTCTCCCGTCGATAAATCCAGCGACGAAACCACCTCGCGTCGTGGCCGACTTTCTCCCTGCAACGAATAACTCTTCTACACAATCCGCCCTCGACCTCGTTTCGCATGACTACCGAGCCCAATTGCCATCCTTCTCCCTGAGCCGGTGCCGTCCAGCTCCCCTGCTTGGACGTCGGACCTCTCACCAGTCGGCTTCGGTAGCCGTTGGCCGCTTCCGCCCACGACCCCCGACGACCCCCCGATCCCGCCGAAATGTCTAGCTTCTTCAACAAGATAAAGGCCTCTAGCACGGTGCGTCGCCGGTTCTCCCACCCCCTTTGTCAATAGAATCTACAACTATTCGGCCGATTTTGTCCTCCCCGCTCCTTGCGCCAAGCTTTACAAATTGTTACTGACAAAATCCCTCTCGGTTCACAGGGCTCTTCAACACCATCCAAAGATGCCGTTTCCAAGAAGAAGGAAGAGCCCGTGCTGGATCTCACCCCGTTAGAAAAGATGCTCCAGAACGCGGGACCGTTGCGAGAAGACGGCACCGACCGATTCTTCGGCCTCGAAAACGTACGTCACCATTCACGCCCTCATAGATCCCCTTCGTATCCAGACCGTTGGTTGAATTAACTCTGTTTTTAGTTTGGAAACACTTGGTATGGAAACTGCCGCGCGCACGACGTCAATGTGTCTATTAACCCAAGTTTAGCTATTGCAACTCTATTGTACAGGCGCTCTTCTACTCGGATTCGTTTCGCGAAAACGTCATCAACTATCCGCCCTTCTCCCCATCAGATCCTCCCAACGGCGCTCGTTCGAAAGTCAACGTCACAATCAGACCCCCTCCGCCTCCGAACCCGGCCACCCAAGTTGTCGGTAAGCAGAAGGGGCTTAGCACCTCCCAGGTCATCAAGCAACGGCAAGCCATCAATCATCAACTCCCGGGCCAAGTTGGCATCCGACCCGAAGACAAGCCCGACACTCCAGAATACAAGAAGAAGCAAGCCATGCTCAAGGGACCAATCCTGGAGCTGGCACAGGAAAATGCAGCAGCATATAACATGGAAGAGTGCACCTTCACGGGCCTCAAGGACATCTTTCTGGCGCTCATGGAGAGCAGCACTCGGACCGGCGTTTTGAGCCCTCAACGATTTCTGGAGATTTTCAAGCGCGACAACGAAATGTTCAGAAATTCAATGCATCAAGATGCCCACGAATTCTACGGTCTGGTGTTGAACGATGTCATCTCCAACGTGGAGACAGCGGCTCGAAAACTGCTACCGCAGGGCAATGACAGCCTGAAGCAGTCGGTGGAAAATGCCTTGGGGTCTGCCTTGGTCAACGGTGCGGGCGCGGGTGCGCAATCTCCGGGGACCGGATGGGTTCACGACATTTTCGAAGGAAAATTGACATCGGAGACTAAATGTTTGACATGTGAGACGGCATCACAGCGCGACGAGACATTCCTGGACCTGTCGATTGATCTGGAAGAGCACTCGTCTGTTACATCATGCTTGCGCAAGTTTTCCGCCGAGGAGATGCTCTGCGAACGCAACAAGTTCCACTGTGACCACTGCGGCGGTCTCCAGGAGGCAGAAAAGAGGATGAAGGTCAAGCGACTTCCCAAGGTTCTCACTCTGCACCTGAAGCGATTCAAATACACCGAGGACTACAGCAGACTGCAGAAGCTCTTCCACCGAGTTGTGTATCCGTACCATCTTCGCATGTTTAACACGACGGATGATGCGGCGGATCCAGACCGCTTGTACGAGCTATACGCAGTCGTGGTGCACATTGGCGGAAACGCCTACCACGGCCACTACGTCTCCATCGTCAAGACCAAGGATCGCGGCTGGGTTTTGTTCGACGACGAAATGGTTGAGCCCGTCGATAAGCACTTTGTGCGCAACTTTTTCGGAGACAAGCCGGGCATGGCGACGGCATATGTCCTCTTTTATCAAGAAACCACGTTTGAGAAATTTAGAGAGGAGCAAGAGCGAGAAGGCATGGAAGAGGTCAAACTCGCCAACGAGGCGGCCAACTTGGCGCAGGAGAATGGCGACAAGTCGGATTCATTGCCTTTGAAACGGCAAATGACACAGCCCATCTCACCGATCCGAGAACACGAGTCGATGAGCAGCTTAGCCCATGCAACCACAGCCCCGCCAGTACCGTCGACGGCACCAATCGCCGAGCCACAACCTCCAGTTCCTCCGGTCCCCGTAGCGACGACGAACGGGATCCGGAGGAGCGGCACGACTAAGGAGGACGCCATGACCAAGGAGGAGAGGAAGCGGGAGAAGAAGCTGCGCGAGGCGGCAGAGAAGGCAGAAAGGCAGGCCGAGAAGGAGAGAGAAAAGGAGAAGGAGAAACAGGCCAAGCTTGACGAGAAGAAACGACGAGACGACGAAGCGAAGATGATATTAGAGAGACGAAACGAGCAAGAACAGATACAGAAGGCCATGGAGGCCAGCAAGAAGTCGGCAGCGCAGGAGAAGGACGCGAGGAAGAAGGAGAACGGCACGGCGCACACGAGCTTCCTCGACCGATCCAAGCGTGGCAGCAAGTCGATGTCCAAGAAGAGCTTCGGCCTTTTCCACCACAAGGACAAGGCAACAGCGCAGGCTCTTAATGGGACGGCCAACGGCGAGGCCCACGACAGCAAGCACGAGAAGCTCAAGGACCGACTCAGCTTTGGACTGGGACGAAAAAAGAGCACCAACCTGCTCTCGTCCTCATAGCCTTAGAACTACAGCGGGCCAGGTCTCTTTCTTTTCTTCTTTTTTTTTCTCTATTTTCTTAGGCAGCCCTGAGATGACGGTTGAGCATCCAGGTCTTGGTTGACAGGATATACACGTACTCGCGCACTCGTTGGCGCAACGACGGAGCAAAAAAGTACAAAGGACGGAAGCACACAGCATCACGAAAGCGCAGGGTTCTCGGCTCGGTCTTCTGCCTGTACTCGTTATTTTGCCCAGTGCCATGGTTTATTTTTATTTTTTTTGATTTTGGGGAGGGCGGCCAAGTTCGCTTTGGTTACACCAGGATTCAGGAGTCGGAAGACGGGATGACGGCTTCGGAGCAAAGGGGGCATGTTCTTACACAATGGCACAGAGGATTATGGCATGGATGCTTTGGTGTGCTGAGCGGCTTTGAGCGCTGTCGCCATGGTTATTGACGGCTAATGTAATGCAAGCGGTTGACGAGCCACGCAGGCCAATATCACTCATGTCACGCAGTCTTGGTGCGGTTCAAGTGAGGTTATGGTGATGCATTGCGCTATGATCTAAGTCGTCTCTACTGATACAAGTCTCTCTCAGCAACCCATTCTTATCATCTTCTCAAGTCTTCTCAACCCATTCTCGTCATCTTCTCAAGTCCCTTCCACCATATCGGCCAACTCCCTCAACTGCTCCCGTCGCAACATCCCCTCCGCCTCCCTCACGACCGCCACGGCCCTCTCGTACCGCATCCCGTAGCACCACCGGTCCGACGCGGCGCAGGACAGCACGTACACGATTGCCGGGCAGGCGGGCAGCAAGGCCACGAGGCACGCGGCGGCGACGTGGGCTTTTGGTGATGGGCGGGCGAGCAGGAGGACGATGAGGGAGAGCCAGAGGACGGGGAGGAGGAAGATGATTGTTAGGAAGAGGGGGAGGAGGAAGGGGGAGAGGGAGGATGGGCGGGAGGAGAGGAGGGAGGTTAGGTGGGTGAGTTGGGAGGTTATTCGTTGTTCTCTGGGGGGTGGTTAGAAGGAATGGGGAAGGGAGGGGATGGAAAGGGGGAGGGCAGCTTGCCTGGATGTGGTGAGAGGTGTCTTTTCTCTTGTGACTGGGAGGAGGGGATCGCGTTCGGATCGGATGATGATGAAATGTGTCCTCATTTTGAACTTGTGTTGAAAAAAAAGAGTATCTCGAGTGTGAGTCAAGTGAGATGGAAGGCTTTGGGGGGTTTTGAACTGAAGTGAGGTTGAAGGGTTTGTGATGTTGATTCAATGTGATGTTGATTTGATCGAAAGTTGTTTTGTCCAAGTTGCAGAAACACCAACAGGAGGAGAACTCAGACTTAAATAGAGAGGCCTCGTGGGTTGAAGACAGATAGGCAAAACCTTGAAAAACAAATAGTCATCAATAACAGAGAGAGTTGGCGAGATGGACATAGTTTGACGGCATCTTCCATTTCACTTCAAGGTTTTGTCACCTCTGGTGCTCCGTCACCCCAACAAAGTAGAACAAAGCATGGACATCTCTCATCAAGTCTACCAGTCGTCTGTCTGCGTAGTGATACATTGGATCGAAATTGGGCGTCTAATCTAGGTAGCAGCCCCTTTTTTAAAAACTCTTTTCTTCTTCCCCTTCGCTGAGCAGAGTCTCAAAACGCCTTCTACAACAAAGTCTTCGTCCTCGATCTAAGTCGTAATCGTCTAAGGGGTGCATCTGCCCATGTATCGTGGATACAAGCACGCGTCTCGCACCGTCCAGAGCTTCAAAAGCCACGCCAGGAACCTGCCATCACACGTCAGCACTCACTCACTCACTCACTCACTCAGTCAAACCAGTCAACAAGGTAGGAAAAACATACCGCTCCGCTCCGAGACCGTACCCGCCGTGGGGAGAAGACCCGTACTTGCGCTGGTCGGTGTACCAAAAGTACCCCGTGGGATCGATGCCCTCGCGCTTGTAGGCGGCCATGAGCTCCTCGTAGTCCCAGATCCTCATGCTGCCTCCGACGATCTCGCCGACGCCGGGCATCAGGCAGTCGACCGACTCGGTCACGCGCTTGTCGTCGTCGGCCCTCTGCATGTAGAAGGACTTGATCTCGGCGGGGAAGTGAGTCAGGAAGATAGGACAGTTGATCTCGTCCGTCATCTTGCGCTCTGCGGCTTCGGCACTGAAAAGAGTCAGACTTATAGGAAAGAAAAAGCTTTGACCGAGGTGACTCACATGTCGTCGCCAAAGGTGTGGTCGTTGCCGTCCTCGTTCTTGATGCCGCGTTCTCGCAGCCAGTCAATGGCGTCCGAGTAGCGCATGCGCATAAAGGGTCGAGAAGGCTTCTCGAAGCCGGGGTTGTACTTTTCGATAAACTCGGCAGCCGTGGGGTTCTCCAACGTCATGTCAATGACGCGGCAGATGATCTCCTCGAGATGTGCCAGGAGGTCGTCAAAGGTGATAAAGTCCAGCTCGGCCTCGATGTGGGTGTACTCGGAGAGCTACATTACATGAGCAGGTTTTCTCTGATAGGCACTGATAGACTTACATGGCGACGGGTAAGGGACTTTTCGGCACGGAAAGACTTTTCGATGCAGTAGCAGTCACCCAACACCGGCAGCACCGTCTCGAGGTACAGCTGGCTGGACTGGGTCAAGTAGGACGTCTCGCCGTAGTAGTCAAACTTGAACAGCGTGGAACCGCCCTCGACCTGGGTCTGCACCAGGGCCGGCGGGCTGACCTTCTTGCACTTGAGCTCCTTGTAGGCGGCGTGGAAGGCCGACTCGACGATATCTCGCACGAACATGACAGCACTGGGCTTCTCGTGGCGCAGCGTCAGGTGGCGCTGGTTCAACAGCGTCTGAGCATCGCCATCGAGGGGAACCTGGTTGGTGAAGGCGTCGTCGCCGCCGGGTGCTCGGGCGATGATGCGGAAGTAGTCGGCGTGCAGCTCGCGGTTGAGAGGCGCCCGAAGACCGGCGGGAACCTCGAACAGCTCGCCAGTAATCTCCATGGCCGTCTCGCGCATCAGCGTCAGCGCATCATACGTCTTGGACAGGTCGCCCGAGAGGAGACACTGCATCTGGTCGACGCCGCGACGAAGCGTCACGAAGATGAGCCCGCCCTGCTTGGCCACGCGCTGCACTCGACCCTGCACGCGGACTCTCTTCGAGCCCTCGGTCGGCTCTCCCTCCTTCTTCCGGAGCACGCCAATGACGCTCTCGTCAACATCAGCCAGGCCAATAGCAACCGGTGCGGGTAGAGCCGGGTCGTCGACAATCTTGAGCTTCTTGGCCTCCTCCAGCACCGCCAACCTGGCCGCCTCCTCCTGCGCCTCCTTCTCGGCTCTCTTCGCGGCGGCCTCGAGTTTCTTGCGCTGCTGCGCGGCGTAGTTGACGGCCTTTTTCAGGGCGGCCTTTGCGGCGGGCTTGTACTCGTCGTCGCCCTTCTTCTTCACCTGGTACTCGTTGTCGGGGCCGTGGTGGAAAAACGCTTCGAGGAGGCTCTTGAAGGGGGCCGCTTCGGATCCGACCGTGTCGGCGGCGTCGATGCCCTTTTCTTCGTCGATGTAAATCACGGCCATGGTGTTTTTCTCAATCGACTTTGGCGTTTTGTCGTTCTGGGTTTCTTAGTGTCAGGGCAGGATTTGGGCGAGGGACGAGGGCTTGGAGGGGTTAAGATGCCCCGCGATAAGGGATTGGGTTTGAGTCACAAAAGCGGTGGGGTCGCCGGGTTAGTCATCCATCCCTTGCATTGAAGGCGATAACGGCCATTCAAGCTTTACAAAGGAGGGAGGGTTATAAGACATTCATTTCGTCGGGAAATTTCAAGGGAGGGCATCATCAGGCCATGTCTCGGGTGTCCATCGTTCCGGAAACCGGGTGTAAGGGGTAATTGAATCTCTCCCTCATGTTTCGTACTGTTGCAGTCCTCGAATGGCCTGCTTTGCCTGCCTCTCAGGACATCCATCTTCAACATTGACCAAAGACAAGGCCACGCTAAACTGACACCTCTCCTTTATATCTCATTCCAGCCTCATCATCTCCTCATGCTGCCAATGAGCTCCCGCTGCGCCTCCCTATCTCTCGCCCCCTCGCTCAGGCTCCCGATGCTGCGCAAGTCGCCCACCACGTCCTTGGCCTTGCCAAAGTAGACCTCCTGCAGCAGGTTGCGCATCTTGAGCTCCATGTCCTCCACCAGCCGCCCGACGTTTGCGATGTGGCTGTCGTCGTTGTCCACGGGAAGGTCCTGCTCGACCTGCCGGGTCATGTTGCCGCTCAGGTCCAGCTCGCCCAGGTTGCCGCTCGTCGTCGACAGCGTCAGGATCACCGTCGACGTGAGCTTGTAGTGCGTGGTTCGGCCGCGCTCGATGGCTTCGAAGACGTGGATCGAGTCCCAGACGCCTTCGGTGCTGCCTCCGGAGGGAGATGCTGCGAGGTATCAGTCTTCGCTCTTCCCTCGGATGCACATGGCCATCCTCACCTTTCTTCAACAACACCACGCCCGCGAACCCGTCATCCAGGTTCCAAAAGTAAACGCTGCTCACGCCGCCCTCGTAGTACAAATCGCGGTAAATGTCAAAGGCCTCGTTGGCCTTGACCTCCATCTTTCGCACGCGCTCGCTGGGAATAGCCCCCTCGCCCGCACCCTCGCTGCCGCCGACTCCAACACCACCAGCACCAGCGCCGCCCTCGTCCAGCGGGGGATCGAACTGGTTGGACCACGGC
Organism: Thelonectria blattea; assembly: GCA_024115155.1. NCBI lineage: Eukaryota > Fungi > Ascomycota > Sordariomycetes > Hypocreales > Nectriaceae > Thelonectria > Thelonectria blattea. The sequence continues at coordinate 57,642 of JAMQMW010000766.1, forward strand.
GAGCGGTAGCTGTCGCCATCACGATTGTAGTCGCAGAGCAGGTAGTCGCGGCCCGTCTGCTTGCACCGGCGGACCGTCAGGGGCTGGTCGACGGACGAGAGCAGGTCCTCGGTCAGGTCGGGCGCGAGCGAGATGATGGCGTTGAGGTGGTCCGTCGTCTGCTTGGGGTTGAGCCGACGGAGGAGGTCCCTCGAGACGGCATGTTAGCGGTGACGGGTTTCGTGGAAAAGTGTCGGTCGGAGGGGGGGAGCAGGGAGTAGGGAGTAGGGAGGCGGGATCGGGCTTCAGGCTTCGGATCAACTCACAGAGCGGAGTCGAACGGATCAACGTCGGCCATGGCTGCGATGGGGATGAAAGGTCAAGTCGAGGGCGTGTTGGATGGTCTGCTGTAGACAAGTTGGAGGTTCAAGCTGGCATTGAAGCTTCGAGATGAGATTCCAAACAGTAGACCATAGCGGGGTCGGTCGCAGTGCAACGCTGTGTTGGTTCTAACTTGGCGGTGGCCTGAGCGGATCCCCCGCCCCAGGGGAATTACGTAGCTACTTTGCTCCTAATAAGCTAGGTCCGATCACCACTTCAACATGTTTACATCTCCATCATCAACACCACTTATCTTCTTGTCTGGGTCGTATTTACTAAATAACTAAGAAACGGGCAGCCTATCAGACCTCCACCCTTTGCAGAATGAGCTCCTATACCACAGTCTTTTCTGGTCCTCCCCGCCCCTCACCATCGCACTTCATCTCCTCTCCTCTCCTCTCCTCACTCACTCTCCCGACCAAACGTCGAAGAAGAAAAACTACGTACATAAATACCAATGTTAAAAAGTAAGAACAAGAAAGGAGACTCCGCAACGGATGCCGCAGTGGCACAAAGAGGCAGCCACGCCATCGCATAAGATAGCCAAACTGCCTCGGGAAATCCCAACTCCCTCCGCCGTATCCGTCCCCGATGAATGTGCTTCTTCTTGATCCCAACTTCGCGCTTCTTTAACTTAACCCCTTCTCCAACCCAGCGACCCAGCCAGCAACCTTCCAAACACAAAAGAAAGGCCCGTCTCCAATGCACCGTATTGCTGGACCAATTTCAAAAAAACAACAATAAACTTCATCAGTTGTCCACGTGTTCGCCGTAAACGCCGCGCCCAAAGCATCCAGCCAAGGGGCTGTAGTCAATCAAAAACTTCCCGAGCTTGGGAGTTGTAGGTATGTTCCATGTACGAGACGGGGGGCCGCTTCGGCCGTACCACCCGAAGAAAGGGGTTCCGTCCGGCAACAGTTTGGTTGGAATCGAGCCTCCGTCCTCGAGGGCATCTCGAAGCCGTCGAGGATTGTGCGACCTGATCCTCCCTCGAGCCGTTTAATCGATAACGGCATCGCAGAGCAGACAGTTGACCGGCTCCGTCCATTCCTTGTCGCCACCTGTCACCTTCTCGCGGAGGTCCTTTATCTCCCACACCGTTGGGCCGTCGTTCATTTTCAAAGTCGCTTCGAAGAGGCCGAGGTATGGCTTGTAGTCGGTGCCCTTCTTCTTCCGCATCTTCTTGGCCGACGACTTCAGTGGCGTGTCGGCGTTCGAAGGAGTCGGGCCTGGAGTAGGCGTCGCCGTCGTTCGCGGGGTGTCGGTGATTGCCTTCTTGGCTACGATCGGTTCTTGCGCGCCAAGCGACCGCACGTCGATTGTCGGCTGCGTGTCCTTTTCCCCCGACTCCATGGGGCTAAGAGGACGCGCCGCCTCCTCGTTCGCCCTCTCTTCCTTAATTGCGGGCTCCTCGGTACGATGAGGCTTGTCGGTGCCGAGGCGCTCGTATATCCTCATTAAAACATCGTGGCTCAGGCAGTCGTGGTGCATCCACTTGCCGCACTCTGGGCTGGTGCATCCTATTAACGTCTTATCGGGGTTCGCAGGAGTGTCGCATTTGCACATGAGGGTGCACGACTAAGGCGCGTAAGCATCAGGCCACAGACAGCATGTACCTTTCCTTGGCTTACCGAGAGCTGCGACGTGCGATAGTCGAGGGCTTGCCGCCAGTACAGCGCATCCTGGATCTCATCGTCGTCGGATTCTATCCATTGATTGACCGTGGCCGGCATGGTGACGCTAACCACGTTGATTACATCCACTACAGGTGGCCGTCAGCTTCGGCGCATAAAACCCCGTGGACCAATGACGGTGACTCACTATGATTCGACGCAATCAACTCGTTCTGACCGTGGTACGGCTGGCGACCTTGGATCAGTTTCTTGCGGTCCCAGGTCCCGGGCGGGATTTCGTCGGGCCAGTACATCCAGTAGACGCGCGCGTAGACGTGGTGCTCGTCGGCAGCTCGGATCTCCAGGATGCGTGCCACCCAGTCGTCGTCGGATTTCCGGACGGGCCCGACGGCGCCAACGCTGGCGGCGACTCGTTGTCGCTCGATGGTGGCCTCGTTCGCGACGAAGACGAAGCCCTCGCTGTAGTACTTTGTGCCGTTCACTGCCAAGGCGGTTAGGAGATTGGCCCCTCATTTAGGTAGGGAGCGCTCGGGTACGTACGGACGAAGCTGTTATACCGCGTCATGTCCAGCCATCGCTTGCTCGGCTCGATAGTGTAGTGAAGGTCCATGGTGTCGTGGCTCTTGAACTTTCCGACGGGAGAAAAGGGAGAGATCTGGATGGGAACCCTCTTCTCCTCGTCGGGACCGGGGCCGTCGCGCTTCCTCTTCTTATTCTTGTGGCGCTCTCGTTCAGCTTTTGTCGGAGGGCCGGGATAGGTGACGTTGAAGGGACATTCCGCGCGGTTCTCCTCCACGACGGAGTGCGATCGCTTTCGAGAGCTCATTGCGGGAGCGAAGGGGGATGACGTGGGTTGTTGTTGGATGATGGATGGCGGAAGGGTTGTCGCGTACCGGATAGGTAGGGTGAGGTAGGCAAGGTAGGAGCTTAGGGTACCCGGTGCGGGAGGGGTTTCCGCGAGCGACGAGAAACAAATAAAACAAAGAAGGGCGGTCGTCCGAGAATGGGCGGCAGCACGGCGGAACTGCTGTGCATCGAGGAGGAGGGGCAGCGTCGCGTTTGAGCTAGGCTCCGGCTGTCTGTGACCGACAAGCCGCGACTCGCGATGTCCTGTGCGCAAGATGAGTTTTGTCCGAGACAGCAACGTCGCAAACTTGGGGAGGAAAGTTGAGGCAAAAGCACCAAAAAACACGTGTCACGTGATGCGCCTACTAGTCCCTGCTGAACGCGTCTTGGCGGAGATACGTGCGTACTTTAGTAATTAGGAGGGAAAGTACGGATCCCGAGCGGGAAATAGAGGTACGTAGCCGATTCGAAATGATGGCAATAGGGGTTTTGCCTTTGATTCTTCACCCGCGGCGCGACGTCGAGGTGACGAGAAAGTTGTTTCAACAGCCAACATTAAAATAAATCTTCAGCAAAAGATCCCTGATGTCTCACCCAAGCCACAAATCCTTTAGCACATTTCAAACCCCACTCGAGCACTCCTTTCAGTCCTTCCCCGTCTTACGAATACATACGCCAAGCCCAAGTTGCCAACCAACACCATCGCTATGCAAGAAGACGAGCTAAATATGAAATCGACAGTCGCCCTGATCCAATGGCTTATTCCGCTACCCGACCATTGCCGACTCTATGCTCTTCGCTGTCGTTATAGTGGTCAGAAAGCATACCACGAGTCTCCTCGCTGTAGCTGCCGTTTTCCTCGGCTTCGGGCGCGGGGAACTCTTCCATTGTCTCGGCCAGCTTCGCGCCCTCAAGCTTACCTCGCTCGACATTGATAAAATAGATCAACGGCGCCGGGAACCCGACCAGTGCGGCGAGGAACCAAAAAGCAGGGCGGATGCTGCCTGTCTTGTCAATAATGGCACCGACGATTGTCGGCCCAAACACGCTCGAACCCTTGTCGGTGATGGCATATAGAGCGTAGAACGCCGCCTCCGATCCGGGAGGGATAAGCTCTCCGTACAGAGAACGACAGTAACTACTCAGGCCGCCAAGAACGAGGCCGTATACAGCTGCTAGGGGGTACATTTCCCACGGCTGTTGGAGGCCACCCACCCCCCAGTTCCTGACAAATGGAAGATACCCCATGAGGCCGTAGATGGGGATGAGCTCGAACAAGGCGATACATACGAGAATGGTTTGATGGGGCTGGAGCTTGAACATGCGCGAGATCCACGACCATCCAAAGGCTCCAAAGACGCCACATACGGTGGAAATGACGTTAATCATGCCCAGTGCCCATGGCCGCATATGCAGCTGGGTTTTGGCAAAGAGAATCGCAGTCGACGAAGTCGTTGCAATGGCGTCGGAGAGAAGAAACCAGCCGGCCAGGAATAGGACAATGTCGAGAAGGCGCCTCGCGAGCGAAATCGTCTTGAAAAGAGACTTCCACGAATAAACGATGTACGAAAACCCAGAGAGCGAACCCTTCTTTCCGTCGATGACGAGGGGCGGCCCGGGCCGAGGTCGCAGCCACAGAGCGGCGGGAATGGTGAAGACAGCCCACCAAGTTCCAACCATGCAGAGGACGACCTTTTGACCCCAGATGGAGTTGTGCATCATGAGGAGGATGCCAATGGAGACGCATTGCACAAAGAGGGCGGCAATATAGCCTGTTCCGATGCCAATGGCGGAGATGCGGGACGACAGCTCCAGCTCTTTGGAGGTGATTTCGGCGTGGGTGGCGACGGACCTCAAGCTTTGTATGGACTCTCCCAGCAGAGGCGAATTTGCATCCGCCTCATCCAAGGCACCCACGGAGTCCTCCAAGGGCCTCGACTCCAGACGAGAGTCTCCGAGATCGGGCGTGGCAGCAGCCTTGGCTTCCATGACTTCCGGGTGGTAGCGCACCAATAGGGGCAAAAACGAGTTCAACAAGACAAACGAAGCTCCAAACGACGTGTTGGAGATGATGGTCAAGATGGCGCCCATGATGTACGTCTCCTTGCCGATGAAGATGTAGGCAATGACGGAGAAGCTGCCAACCCAAGCGAACCCTAGGAGGAGCTTCTTGCGGAAGTTGCCGTGGTCGGCGGCGCAGCTGATGCTCACCACCAGGAGCGCCTGGATGAGGACGCTCACGGAAAAGGTGTACATGGCGAAGCTGGCCGTGTTGATCTCCATGCCCAACACATCCACGATGCACTGGCCGTCGTCTTTTTGCTTGCTGTAGCTGGAGCCGCACGGCGTCTTCCGGTCTGAGAGCAGCACGCCGTTCTCGCGCGCGAGGGTTTCGAGGAGGATCGGGATGAAGGATGCTGCGGCGCGACGATTGGTGTCAGTCCCCGGACTTGCGAGGCAGTCAGGCCATTTCGCGACTCGCGACAGCAGGCAGAAAACGTACCAATTCCGCAGATGACGTAGGTCTCGGCGGCAAAAGCATAGCTGTACCAGCCCATCAGCTCCTTCTGGCTCGTCGGGCGAGCATCGTGGCCGGCGTGGCTCGGGATGGGCGGTCCACGTCGCGAGGCGGCGTGCTCACTCCCGCTGGAGCTCATGGTGTAGCAGTCGTCGCAATGGCTCTGTTCGTCGTCGCAGTCGGATCGCTCGTCGTCGGCCTCGAAAGCAGACGTGGCGCAGGAGCGGAGAGATGGCTTGGAGAGAATGGAGAGGCCCGACAAGAGACGTTGGCCCTGCAGAGGTGGGCGACGTTCCTCTTGGGGGAGGTTCGGCGTCATGACGACGAAGAGGTACCCGAGACTTACGCTCCCCGTGACTCCCGGTCCCGTGCACGTGATTCTCGTCTCGTCACACGGCGCAAGTCAGCCCGACAGGTCGGGACCCGGGACTCAGCGCGCGTCAGAACTCAGCCTGCCTAAAAGTAGCGGCGTGTCACCTTCAGGCAAACACCGATGCCTCGACGGATTCGGTCGACCGAAACCCTTTCCAATGGCGAGGCGACGTTGGTCCATGTGCGTGATGGGCTTTGGAGTGTGTCCGAGTGCAGTCGCGAAATGCACAGCTTCTCCGCAGGCAGGCAGGGGAATGAATGAGCCAGGCCAAGACATGCGCCGGCCTCGTTCCTTTCTTATTAAAACCAGCTCGGCACCCCGGCTTGTTGGCCGCATTCTCGCCGAAAGCCCTTCTACGGATACGTCACGAGGCAACGTGGGATGAGCAAGGGTGGCCGTCTCTTGGAGACTGGTTCAATGCCATCGCTTCCCCCGTGGGTAGCAGTCGCACTGGTTGGTCTTGGTGATCATTTCAGAAGACGGCGGCCCTTATCGCCAAGGGTTCGCACCTCGCAGACGGAAAGAGGTCTAGCCGGGAGAGCTAACCCACGACGGCGACCAATTCCGCCATGATGGGCCGGGCTGTCAACGCACGCCTTGGCTGCCATGCCATGAACTGTTCGCGTGAAGGTGTCGACCCATTTTCGGCCTTTTGATGGCTGTCCAGTCTTCAGCTGGTCTGGCGAGAGATGCCCTCGTTGATCGAATCAACAGGTGAGGGGAAGTGGAGTCCGGGGTCTGAAGAACTGGGAGGGATCATCCTGGACGACGGTGCTCACTGGGTTTCCAACGTCATGGGGGCAAGGGAGCAAGGGGCAATCGATGGATGGTGGCCTGGCGCACCCTTTCCGGTGACTCAAAGTGATCTTTTGGTTCCGACATTTGGATTGGCTTGCCGGCTCGTAATTGAGAGGGATGGGCGGTTGTTAGTTAAGCTGAAGGTGTTAAAGCTGACGGCATGCAGGCACACAGGAACGAAAGAGGTGACCAGGATCCACGAATGTGGAATGACAAAGTCTTTCACGAGCGAGGGCGTCGTCAGCCAGCATTTTTCGGGTGAATGGTTGGGTACGCACTCCGAGGTGCGGTTCAAAGAGGCGGTTGGTATTATCGAAAGAAAAAGAAGAAAAAAAAAGGCGACAAGAAAATCTCGGGGGTATTTCCACAAACATCATCATCACACACAGACACACAGCCTTCCTCGCGTGTCTCTCTCGTCTCTCTCTCCCCTCCCGCATCTACTTCTTGCCGAACCCAAACAGCTTCGCCTTGAGCTTGTCGGCCAAGCTCCGGTGGGTGACGGGGGCGGCGGGCTTCTCGACGACGGGCTCCTCGACCGACTTCTTCTCATCCGACTTCTTCTCGTTGCCGGCTCCTCCTCGGCCGGTGTGGTAATCTCGACCGTCCTGGCTGGGCCGGACCGCCGACTCGGGCACGACGTCTTGGTCCTTGCGCTCGGCCGCCTTTGTGCCCACGTCGGCGATGTTGCCGGCGCCTGGGGAGGGGAATGAGTGAGATGCTCCGTGAGAGTAGGTAGGCTGAGTGAGAAGCGAATCAACGTACCTCCGCGTCCAGAACTGAATGCGCCGTCGCCGTGGCTGCCCTCGACGCCGGTTCGGACGACCTCGCCGTCGACGTACTTTGTGTCGTCGACGACGATGTTGCCGGCGCCGCCGCGGCCGTGAGAAACTTCAGTCGTCATTGGGATGAGAGGCTACTCGTGTAAGGTGGAAAGTGGGAAAATGTCAGATTGGGGTGGAAATAAGGATTAAGAAGGGGGGGAAGAACGCGAATCCAGGGCACGGCAATGTCTTATAGTTTTCGGGGCAAGAACCTGGGGGAACGGCTTTTTTCAATCTTTTTCAGGGCCTGGTCGATCCATCGATAAGACGGGCTTCCTTTGGGAGGGGGGAAAATCAATCACAGGCATTTGCAAGACGAAACGCAATGGCAACACCGCGGTACCGTAACAAAGTACCTGATGCAGGACAGTCCATTTCGCTATCAGCCGGAAAGTGCGCCTTCAAGTGAGAGCCCATGCGGCCACCCAACGCCAAGGCTGCAGAGTTGACATGACTTTGTTACGTATTCCGATTTGGGGGCACCACACGCTCACGCACGCTCTTTGGTGGCTTGTTTATCGGACGGAAGGGTGGCGGTTGGGTGGAGGGTAGGGTGCGGGAGCTTATCAGGGACCTTGCATCCTTGGAAGGGAGAAGGCGGAAAACGGGGGATGGCGATTGGAGAGGAAAAGGGTGTCTTCGGGTTGAACGCAGACCATCTCGCAATTCTTATTCAATCTCCCAATCCAATCTGGGCGTTTGCGGCGTCTGATAGGCCGTGTGATGGTTCTTTTTTCCAAATGACGACACTGCTGGGGATTGAAGTTCAAGCGTGAACCTGAAGTTGAACCATGACATGAATTAGGCCATGTCGTTGATAAGATAAGAACAAATAACCACTTCGTATCAAACCAAGCAACACAACCAACACTCGTCTCGCATCTAGGGAACAGGTTAACTCCAAATACCGGTAGTCTTCATTGTCATTCTCATCTGAATATTGTACGCCTGCCATGCCAACCTTCCACTTCGCCCGTGGTAAATCCCTTGGATGCACTCATCCAATACTTCAAATCTTGATACTCGCCCAACTCCATAACGACACACCATCCCTCTACTTTACATCTCCCTCATCCTCATCCCCATCCCCCTCCTCACGCCCTCCCGGCCCGGCCAATCTGCAGAATCTGGCCCGTCAAGGCCTCGTCTCCCCGCAGCACCGGCCACGAAGCCCCGTCCGCCTTGACAAACGTCACCTCCAGCTTCGTCCCCAGCACCTTGTACGACGACTTTTCCGCGTCAATGGCTCCGTAGAGGGGCACGTCGGCCGCGTATTGCTTAGGCAGCGCGTCCGTCGTCGCCAGGTTCAACACCAGCTTCTTCTCTTGGAACTCCACCTTAGCCGTCTCCTTGTTGATCTTCTTGAGGAAGAAGGAGGCGATGACGTTGGCCGGGGTCTGGTAAAAGTCGTGTCTGCCTTCTGGTCAGTAGACGGCTCATCGGCCGAGGGTGGGTGAAACTCAACATACCGCACTGTATCCAGAATCTCCTCCCCGCCCTCCTTCTTGTCCTTGTCCTTGTCACCACTGCCGACAAACAAATGTCTGTTCTTGGTCTCGCAGCCCTCAATGTTCATGAACTGGTCAAACTCCAACACCCTCCTCTTGCAGCACGAGTACCCCTTGCTCCCTTCGTGAAAGATGGGCACGCCAGGATGGTGCACGCACTCCTCGCCCTCCCGCGAGCTACCTTTCTTGTACGTGGCGCCGCACGTCTTCCGCTTACAACCCGCCCCGTCCGGGATCTCCAGGCTGGGATCGTCGTCCTCCGACTCTACAGGCGCGGGGGGAGGCGTCGGGGCGTGCTGGGCCGTCTGGATGGGCGTGCGGGCGGGCGTCGAGGCGTTGAGGTCCTCAATCCTCTTGGCCAGCGCGGCGTCGTCCTCTTGCGGCTTCGCGTCCACCTCGGCCGGCTTGTCGGTGGTGGAATGCGTGCCGACGGTGCAGGGGGGAATGTCCATGAACTCGTCAAAGGTGAGGACGCGAGGCTTGCAGCACTTCCATCCTTATTTCAGGTCAGCAACGGTTCGGAAAGCTATAGATGCGGTGCTCTCTGTCGAGAAGAACGCCTTGCTTACTTACCTTTCTGCCCCTCGTGGAAGATGGGGGGACCGGGGTGGTACTCGCACTTCTCGTCCGGGTCGGTAAACTGCTTGCCGCAGCCCTGACGAACGCACTTTTGAGCCATGATTTGGGGGAGCCTCTCCGGACACGATGAATTGGCGTGTAGATGAAGTGTCCCAGGGAGACTGGAGTTTGCGTGGTGGGGGGGAAGATGGGAGCTTCTAGAAATACAGCGTCATCGGGAGCTGTAGCACTGACCGCCTTCCCTTTTGGGTGCGGGGTTAGGATACCTACCTGTGGATAGCTTCATTCGCGGCGTCACAACTTTCTTCCACGAGCAAAGTACCTCCAATTCATTTCGCAATGTTCGCCCCTACGCGTCGCCTCCTCCAGCTATCGTCAAGAATCACCTTCTTCACCCGTGACACCTGCGGTCTCTGCAAACAGGCCAAGGGCGTCCTGTCCAACGTCTGGGACAAGCGGCCCTTCGAGTACAAGGAAATCAACGTCGACCTTCCCCAGCCCGAATCCAAAGCCTGGAGGAACCTCTACGATTTTGACGTCCCCGTGGTACGTCATTATCATCTCGAAACGTTACAATTGCGACATTTGTTAACCATCAACGCGTAGATTCACATCAGCAAGGCCACGGCCCCCGACGAGGATCCCGCCCGGTCCGGCAAGGCCCTCAAGCTGATGCACCGCTTCACCGTCGAGCAAGTGGAAGAGAAGATGGACAAGGCGGAGCAGAACTAAACCCACCATCTCCTTGCCCGGCAATTCGAATTGATCAATACGACTTTCCCTTTGCCGGCTTCGCCGCCCCCGTCGCGAAGCTTAGCTGCTCCTTGGCCGCAAAGTCGAGCGCCGGGTAGTCCGTCACCACGTTCATCATGTCGAAGCCCTGGTCCGCAAACATCTTTGCCTGCTCGCCCCCCGTGCAGTAGACGCCGCTCTTCTTTCCCGCCTTCTTGGCCGCGGTTAGGACTTTGGCTATGGCGGTCTTGAGCTCGGTCGTCATGAAGCCGTCGATGACGGGATGTCCGATGTTGTTTCCTAGTATTGAACGGGTCAGGTTGTGTCTATCGACGCAGATATGGACATCTAATGGCTTTGACTGACCTAGGTCGAAAGGCCCGATGAACAAGACGTCGATTCCCTCCACGGCAGCAATTTCATCCACGGCTTCGAGGGCCTCCTTGGTCTCGATCTGGACAATGGTCAAAAGGGCATCGTTCGCCTGCTGGAGGTACTCGGTGAAGCTGGGCACGGGACTGAAGCGCTCGGGGGCAATGGGAGACCCGAAGCCGCGCTTTCCCTGGGGTGGGAACTTGGCAGCTTGGACGAGCTCTCTGGCCTCGTCGGCTGTTCGAAGCAGCGGCACCACAATCTGGACACATAATCTTTGTCAATATATGTGCCCATCTTGGGGTGGGAGGGGGTGGGCTTGGTTTGGGTAATACGTACGCCGTGAGCTCCGCTGTCGAGGGCACCTAGAGAATCGCAATTAGACGGGCCCTCAACCAGGGTAGACATGGAAAAGGAGGCTACCTACGCTTGACCATCCATCCTTGCATATCGGGGAGTCTCACGACCGGAGACACGCCCAAGGCCGCAATCGCTGGCACAGCTTCGTGCATGGCTCCATCTACAAGCACCACAACCCGTCAGCCCAAACACTTCCAAAGCAACAGAAACAGAAACAAAGACAAAGACACAGCTCATTTACCATCCAAGTTCCCATGCTCGCAATCCACCAAGACCCAATCCACGCCCGACCTCGCCAGCACCCTCGATATATTCGCGCCAGGCACCATCTGCCAAGCACCCATGGACGCCCTCCCCTCGCTCAGAGCCGTCCGCAGCCGATTCGACGCCTGCATGGCCGAGAGTCGTCTCACGCATCCCCGCACGTTGCCGAGGGGGCTGCGGGTGATGCTCTTGCTCCTGCTCGGCCGTGTAAGCGACGGGGAGGCGACGCCTAGGCGGAGGGCGGAAGACCAGGTGCGAGGGTTCATTGCGAGGTTTGAAGTCGATGGAAGAGAGAAGCTTATAGAAATAGTTATTTAAGTACGAATCAATGGCCCTTTTAAACAATTCATTTCGTCCCCCAATGTCCTCCTCATCGACCCCAGTGTGGGGGTGACTCTGGAGTGTGGGGACGGAAGCAGAGGAGGGGAAGAAGAGCCGACGATGCATACATATCGAGGTAGTTGTAGGGCGTGGTAGGGCGTACATAAGATGGACCAGGTATAGAGCAATGGAGAAGGCATGGGGGTATCTGCATCTCTTTTGTTCTACCGGTACTACATACAATCTTGCCTTCTAGAGTCTACTAGTCGCCCGCGGCAAGGAAGAAAAGAAGCCGCCTGTTGTTTTTTTGGTCAATTCCCCAGCAAGCACCACATTTTGTCATCGTCCGGCCGACTGCTTGCCATCCGCGTCGTGGACGTTTCGTACCTGTGTTTTTTTTTTTTTTT
>JAMQMW010000766.1:69609-81305 GCA_024115155.1 Thelonectria blattea
TTATCAACTGGTGAAAACGCCCTTCCGTCTCCTCGCGACGAATTGGCCCAGGTTGATGGTTCAGTCTATACGGTGAGGTTCCATGAGTCAAGTCGGACAAAGATAACGAAACAATCTGAATAAAGCAGTTTCATCCGTCATCAATATCATAATTAGTCCTGGAGACAACTGCAAGTCCTGTTAGCGATATAGATCGGAAGACGTCAAGGGTGTCTTCGTACCCCAGGTAGTCTTCTTTAATGCTTCCAATAGCCCACATCTCACCGACTTCGGTACGAGTACCGATAATCTTCACGCGCACGTGAGTGCCCGGCTCGATCACCGTGTCCTCGTTGTTGGTGAACTGGGGAGGCGTGGCATTGGGATCCCACTTGATGTCGCTTGGGATTAACTATTCAGGTCAGTAGTTGCACGACAGCCCAGTCCGTCTCAACATACGTGAGCCGACACGAAGAGTCGCAGAGGTCCAGCCTGGGCAAAGAAGCCCTGAGGGTTGATGGAGTAGACTACAGCATCAACCTGGTCATGGGGTCAGCTCGCTCAACAATGACGACTCATCCAAGGCATACCGTCTCGCCCTTGAAAGGCCGCCACACGACGGCTCGATACCCGACGGTGAACTCGGCCAGTCCGTTCCCGGGAAGAATGCGGCCCTCGGAGATGTCAAAGGTATCCATGATGGAAATGATGTAGTAGCTCCCGGCGCATGTGCCTTCCACGTCCTTCAGGAGCTTGCTCGTAACAAGGTCGTGCATGTTCCGGCCAAAGTAGGAAGGATGCAGGGTGACCCTGCGCTCCATGTTGTAAAGAAAGAACATGATGACCAATGCGAATCCAAAACGTTGGGGGAGACGGAGGAGGGTAGATGGGCTCGTGGGAGAGGCGGTGGTTCTATCCGGTCGCAATCTGCGCGGGAGAGCGAGTCGTCGTCGGTCGTAAAGCGACGCCTGGGAACGGCTGCAGAAACCAGCGACTTGACGGACCGAGGCGCGGAGGGTACGCGACCAAGGTGTGTTCGGTAGGACGGCAGCGAGCGACGAGCGAAGGAATCGGATCGGGGGTGTTTTGGCGCGATCTGTCAAAGAAACACGAGCGAAGGCGGCGCAAGGGCGAGCGCAAAGGCAAACACGAGGCTTCCGGGACACGACAGGCACCCGCCGTTGGTCGAGGGTGGTGGGAGACTTATGCCAGCAGTCTTCCCGACACAGATGGACCGGATCGTGAGGGAGACGGATGGTTGATGGAGGCGGCAGTTCGGGGGAAGGAGAGGAGACGAGGCTGAAAGGGCCGTGGCGGTAGGCGGTAGAAATCTCGTCTTGCGCGGCGCGGTCGAGGAGCGAATGGAATCGCGGCCGGGGATGGTCTGTGCGCCTTTGTTGAAGGACAGAGGCGTCGCTTCTTGCAATCCAGATGACCGCCAAACTTGCTTCTTTGTTATTGATTTGGCGCTGGATGTTTGGAAAAGGATGGATGGAGATGCATGTCTGTCTTCCGAATATTATTCTATATTGCCTATGTAAGACGGTAGTTCATGAATCATGATGCGCATTGATATCGAGCTTGATGTCCATCCTCACGTACCTCTCTCTACCTCGCAAGCATGGAAATGCCCCAATAAATTCACACAAAAAGAAGCACGGAACATGTGGCTGTGCAGGTCCCTGCGTATTCTTGCACAAAGAACACCCAAAGTGCAAACAAGCATTTCGTCAAAATCTCAGCTGGATCGGGTCAATGCCAAGCTATGAGAAGCAAGCTAGAAGCGCCTTGGAAGAAGCCGACATGGGATCCTCCCTGACGACAACCATCAGCCATTCGGAGTGATTCCAGGCGACTGGACGAATGACACACAAGGTGTCAACCAGGAAAGCTTGCCGACATGAAGGCCGGTCCATGGACCAGTAAGCGGCGGTGCAACATAAGCTCCAAGTGGTCGTGTTCAAGAGTAAGGCGGGATCCGCGGGCCGCTGGTTGTCCAGAAGGGGAAGTTGATATCGTGATCGCTGTTCTGGAGGACGGTAGAAAAACGAGAAAAACGTGGCCTGACTTGGAGGGTTGGTAGAGCGCATTTCGCAGTGATTTGTCGTCAGTATCGAGTCCAACTGCGTGCAAGATATTCGTACATGGACGTAGAAAGTGGCCAGATTATTCGACTGGATTCGTCACTCGTGGTCGGGGACGTAATGGCAGGAGCTGCCCACAGTGAGGGGACGACGAGCTTCCAGTTCCGAGGCAACCACGGGCCTCTCCGCTGTTGTCACTTTTGCAAGCCCCCAGCCATGTGAGTGGCACCTTCCACCACTCATCACTCCTCCTTCCCTCTGCCCTCTGCCTCCTTCGTTCCTTCTATCCCTCGTTCTACTCCCTCGATTCAACGATTATCTGTTTCTTGTCCATCCTTTCCATCTTCACCCATTCATCATTCCCCTCCAACAATACCTAATCGACTGCCGCCTCACTCACCATCGCCTGAAAAGTCTCTCTCATTTCTCACACGTCCCCCCGGATTGTCGAACCTCTCGGATCCCGCCGAAGCCAGGACCAACGCCCGCCCTAGCATGAAATAAACACCCAAGCGACCTACTATTATTATTCTTCTATCCGCAGCTCCGCACCTACATTTTTGCTCACTTTCTTAACACCAAACCAACCTCCGCCTGAGCAGAGCCTCGATTGCGCTCACGGACCACCCTCACATTCAACTGTGGCGCACTTGTATTGAATCTTTTACACTTCTGGCTACTATCCAGCCCAGTTCTTCGTATTTTCCCTCGCTGGCTGCTCACTTCAGACGCTCCCTCTCAGACTGTCTTCGCCCTATTCATCTCACCAAACTTTGCTTCACCACCGACATCTTCTCTCCCGATCGAATCAATCATGACGTTGGATCTCGAACGCCAGTTGACCTTTGTAAGTGCCATCCTCCTATTGCTTGGCTTTGGATAGCTCCAGCTGCCCCTTGAACCACCTTGTATCATCATCATGACTAACCTCCCCCTCACAGTATGGTGCCTACCACCATAATCAGGTCAACATTGTCATTCATATAATTTGTGTGCCCTTGATCCTCATATCGGGTTTTACTATGGTTTGTTTCCTTCTCTCTCAGCTCTGTCCCAACCGGCATTCCCGGAGTTCCAGCATCGATGCTTCAGTCTAACACCACCCAGGCAACCTACACTGGAACCTTGGTTGAGATTCCATCATGGCTCACTGTTCCCTATCTCGACATCAACCTCGGCACCATGGCTGCGTTTACTTATTCCACTCTCTATCTTCTCCTAGAGCCATTTGCCGGCTTTATTCTGGCCGCCTTCTGTATGGGCGGGTGTGCCTTTGGCAACTACCTGCGCTCTCAGAACCCAGAGTCCACGTTCAAGGGTGCTCTGGCCCTTCACGTTATTTGCTGGATCTTGCAGTTTGTTGGACACGGCGCTTTCGAGGGTCGTGCCCCTGCTCTTCTCGACAATCTCATCCAGGCCATCTTTCTCGCTCCCATGTTTGTCTGGCTCGAGCTGCTGTTCATGCTTGGCTACCGCCCTGAGCTGCAAGCTCGCGTCGGCAAGAGGGTTCAGGAAGAAATTGCGAAATTCAGAGCCCAGGAAAAGGCCGGGAAGGGCCAATAAGTATGTTCCAAGCAAGTGCCTACTGTTGTCGGCAGCACGAACTCGGTTCATGGTCGAGCCTCGGGTTCCATATCCTGCACCTCGGATTTCATGTGAAAACCACCTATAATCACATGGGTCCATTCGCCTTCCTTCCTCACCTTTTTCTCCTAGGTTCAAAGTATGAAGACAAAACGGTGGTTGATTGGTTTCAACTCTCATTTCAAGAGAGGAAATTGGTCTCAGCTCCTTTTTGGTGTATTCAAGCGTTCTACAATTGCTTTGAGGTTTTTATTGTTTTATTTAGGCATTACTTTTCAGCATTCGCAATCATTGGATGGACGATTCTGTACGATGAGAGAGCTTGTTCATGTTTCTCCGGTGTGAATGGTGCTCGCATGAAACGCGGCATACCCAGGCAGTCAAGAAATACAATTCATTAAGTGTACATAAGAGATGGATTAAGAGGAGAGTTCATGTCTGGGCCATCGGCCCGGCTCACGCCCGAACCCCTATCCTCTGTCCAGCACCAGAGTCCATTGCCTTGCGAGAAGCAGATTCATCACAAATCCGCCCGGGCGTGCCACAGTTGCCGGCTTCACTTGAGCGCCCTGGTAGTACGCAGGACTTTAGCGGCGCGTGCGAGGGTATGCCTTTAGTAGGTGGTGGCAAGGGCAGAGGCTTGTTTATAGGTAGGGGCTTCTTCATAGACAGAGGCCTCTTAGTAAGTAGAGGCTTGTTCTCAACGGCAGGGGATATCCTCTTGGCGGGTAGAGACTTCGGTCTGACGGGTTGGGGTTTCTTGGCGGCTGACAGACGCTTGTCTTCGACAGCTAACGACATCCGCGAAGCAAACGGAGTCTTCGCCATGACAAGCACAGGCATCTCCGCAGCTGGCAGAAACCTTCTCGCGCGGGGGCCATACTTGTCCTCGACGGGAAGAGACTCACTCGCAACCTCGTCAATGGATTCTGAGTCGGACAGGGACTCTCGGAATGCGTGGCGGAGGTTCTTCTGCGGGGAGACGCGGCGGACGGGACGGGGGTATAGGGTTCGTTCGGGGGAGGGGTTGGCTTTGCGCACGGAGTGTGGCCAGTTTCCGCATGTTGAGGTGTCGTTGTGCTTTCCGTCGTGTGTCTTGCACCGGGGAGGAGAGTCTGGGACTTGAGTGTCTGGCTTGGGGAGGGTTTGGGGTTTCTGGTTTGGTTGTGTCTTGGTTGAGATGGGGGTTTTGTTGTCATGGAGGGTTTGAGTAACTTTGTTGACCTTTACATCGGGGTTCTTGGTAACCTTCTTGGTAACTTTCTCGCTGACCTTCTTGTTGACATTGTCGTCGACCATCTTCTCGATCTTCTCATTGACCATCTTGTCAACCTTTTCCTTACCCTTCTCACTCACCTTCTGCTTCCCCTCGGGCTTAACGGTACAGGCGTCGCACGCGATCATGGTGCGGGCCAGCTTGTCGACGAGCTTGTCGCAGTGCTCGACGGGCGCCACGCGCTCGCGCAGGCAGCCGAAGAAGGACGTCTGCTGCCGGAGTACCTGTTCGCAGATGAGGTAGTCGCGAGCCATGTGGCCGCACGTGAAGAGCCTGATTTGGCAGCACATGGTTGTGTTTGGGCTGGTTGTTTGGGATGAGGCTGGTGAGGTAGGAGCGTTACTTGGACTGGGATCTGATGTAGATATCTCGGATTATGGGGGATAGCGGCCATTATATACCATGATTGCCTGGAATCTAGCACTAGGACAACTCTTGAACACCGTCGTGGTTCTGGAGTGCCGGTGGTTAGGACATGGGGAATGTGTTCTTTGTTGTGGGCGTTCGACTGAAGCCATCACACAGAATGTTCGTACCAACATCTTTAGGTCATGATATCAACGTGAATAGTGAGTGAAAGATACTTGCGTTCAATCGGTAGTAATGGTGATGGAAATAAGGCAGTCGCCATAGTAGTAAAAAACATCTATACATCTAGATAACCCCAATTAATCAACGTCCGTGTATTGCTTCATTTCCAGAGCTCGCCAATTAAATCCAAACAGTAAATCCAGTCACCTCAGTACCAACTGCAACACTCGGTCGGAAGTCGTCGCTCGTCTCGTCCTCGTACATTGTCTCATACATTTCCAGTCATCCCCACGCTAAGCCGCAGTTGCAGTCGGCGCTGACGTCGACATCGACGTCGTGATTGGAATTCCATCCTCGTCAAGCTCGGGACCTTTGGGGAGGTTGCCGAGGAAAACGGCCATGCCATCCAAAGCTTCGGCGAGGAGCTCCTCGGTGGTGAGGTCGAGCAGGCTGCCCTCGGGTTTGACGGCCTGGTGCTTCACGGTAACGGCTATCTCGTGAAGGATCTCGGAGAGGAGGTTGCTGGCAGGGCCGGCTTGCAGGACCACGTATGGCGCCAGGTCTTTGGTGAGAAGGTAGAGGCTGGAGAACAGGTCGGCGAGAGACTGGCCAACGACGGGTATGGGGTGGAGAATGGCGGCGAGGAGGTTGCCGATGGGAGCAGCCGAACAAGTCATCAAGGCCCTTTTCAATTGGCGGCTCTGCGCGGTCGTCATGTTCTTTAGGGCCTGGTCCAGCTCCTCGGCGCGGTGGTAACGAAGGTCCTTGGTCAGGTGCCTCAGTTCAGCGTTTTGCTTGGGGGTCAGGCTGAGCATGGCATTCTTGGCCAGCCCGACTTCTCTGGAGAGGAAGATTTCTTGGCCTGCGGAATCGAGTTCGCGCTTGCTGCCTTCGTGGCCGCCGTCCAAGGCTCGACGGAGATGGTCGGGAAGGTAGGCATAATCCCGGGCATCCAGCGCAGCATCGGGTGCGTCTGCGGCGGCGGCCACGGTGCTGCCTAGGAGAAGGCTGAAAATGAGGGCGAAGGGCTTCATCGTGACAGGCGTGGGTGAGGGCGTAGACGAGGGCGTGAGTGAGGGCGTGAGTGAGGGCGTGAGCGAGGACGTGAAGCCAGGATTGAACTGCAGTTAGGGTCCAACTAAGCCAAGGGAGGTGTTAAGGGGGTAATAGGGAGACACCCGTCGCAGAGTTTGTCGCCGTTCCAGAGGTCCGAGGCTTCGTCAAAAACACGTCGCCAGATGCGCAACTTTTGGCTCCCGCTCGAAACGATTGATTGGAGCTCACAACGGGAATCGACTTCGTCAACCGTCGTCAATGCCTGGCAGGGCAAATCTCATGGCTCCATCTCATGAGCAGAAGCCGCGACGATTTGCGCGAGGATATGTGGGGCGCCTGTGAGAGGACTCCTTGACTAATGCATCTAGCGTGAGGCCGAAAGGGGGTTGATGTGGCTGCGAATGAGGCTGGAATGGAATTGGTTGTGTGGGATGATGAGGGATGAGGTGCTTGTGCTTGGGGGCCAATGGTGCTTCATCAAAGTGAGGTCCGTCGGCATGGAAGAACCTTGGTCCTGCTCAGGCAGGTAGTTCTCATGTGCGTTCCTTCCCTGATGGTGTCACCAGAACTCAAGATCAAATTTTTGTTGGTGGGTTTGGTACGTACCTCTGGATGATTTAGGGTGCCGAACTCTTGCGAGCTGGCCAAGTCTGCTTCGTATCCCCGTAAACTCACCGTTATTGGTGAGTCAAGACAAAAAGAAGCAATGGCCAAGGGCGATAGCGGCGTCACAAATTCTTCCTGGTCCATCGACGCTGGTGTAAGTGAAGTGGGCTGGTGGGGAAAAGATTGTCACTCGTGCACCAACCGAAAGAGATGTGAATGCCGAATTCATGTTCTCTGGGCAATTGTTTTCTTTACATGGGTCCCTTGTCCCCGATGAAGGAGCTTGGCAACGAACAGAGTCACAGTGACGTCGAGTTGCGACGGGAGGCTGGACGTGTTGCTATGCTTTTTTCCCGTTGTCGGTGCTAATTAGGAGCTTATTCGACCTGTAGGTTCAACTGCAGTGGAAGCTCTTTGCGTCGATTCCCCTTGAAAAAAGCAACCTCCCTTGCCGTGAACCCCAGACACCGCCATGACTGCCAATCCTTGCCCAAAACGCGCGGTTCTCAAATTTTCCTTTCTATATCTCTCAGTCGGACTCACAACGGAGCAGAGCCGGAGAGAATGGCCGGCGCAAGTTCCTGGGTATAAAGCCGGGGCATCAAAATGTTGGGGCACCTTCATGTTCAATCACGCCTCGAGAGGAACCCAGTCTTAGCGTTTGCAAAATAAGAGGGGCTGAACAGGTACCGTTCCTCGCAAACTGGCCCACGAGGTACTTGCGCGCACACACCACCACAACCACCACAACCAGAATTTTTCCTTCGGGCCTTATCTTATCAGTCCGATCCTGTACCGCCCTTTTTCTTCTCCAGACTCTTTTGCCCTTCTTCTTCCCCACCACATCGCCAAAGAGTCATCAGCTCTTGTTCTTCCTTAAATCACGACTCAGACGCCTCAATCGGGACTCTGAAGGGCGAATTTGCCAGCGGGACGGTGCCATTCACGCATTGACCTGCCTGCCTCACCGCCGCAATGCCTGCCAACATCTCTGTGGCTGCCACCCTCGCTGGCCGAGCTCCGGCTTTGCTCCGACACGGACGCCGTGTTCCTCAACCCTTCGCCTCTCGATCTTTCTCCTCGGCCTCGCTCTCCTCCCGCGGCCGCTTCTCCTTCGCCGCCGTCAAGCCCGCCAACTCGAAGCGCCTGGGAACCATCTCAATCGCCCGTGCCTACAGCTCTGCGGCCATCCAGTCCGCCCCGAACCCAAAGGCCTATCTCGATAGCGGGGTCATCAAGCCTCGCCAAACCGTCGATGTCAAGAAGGTTCTCGTCATTGGTAGCGGTGGTCTAGCCATTGGCCAAGCCGGCGAGTTTGATTATTCAGGTTCGTTTCTTCTCTTACACGACTTGCGCGGAGAGAGTTCCAGGCTAACCCTGCTCGTTTGTATATAGGAGCTCAGGCCCTGAAGGCTCTCAAGGAGGCCGGCGTGGCCTCTGTGCTCATCAACCCCAACATCGCCACCATTCAAACCAACCACAGCCTCGCTGACGAGGTCTACTACCTCCCCGTCACTCCCGAGTATGTCACCTATGTCATCGAGAAGGAGAAGCCAGATGGCGTCTTCCTGTCCTTTGGTGGCCAGACTGCCCTGAACCTTGGTGTTGAGATGCAGCGCCTGGGCCTGTTCGAAAAGTACGGCGTCAAGGTCCTCGGTACGAGCGTGAGGACCCTGGAGCTTTCCGAGGATCGTGACCTGTTCGCCAAGGCTCTCGAGGAGATCAACATCCCCATTGCCAAGTCCATCGCCGTGGGAACCGTCGACGAGGCTCTCGATGCTGCCGAGAAGGTCGGATATCCCATCATTGTCCGTGCCGCCTACGCTCTCGGTGGTCTGGGATCTGGTTTCGCCAATAACGAGGAGGAGCTTCGCAACATGGCTGCTCGATCCCTGACGCTCTCCCCCCAGATTCTCGTGGAGAAGTCCCTCAAGGGCTGGAAGGAGCTCGAGTATGAGGTTGTCCGTGACGCCAACAACAACTGCATCACTGTGTGCAACATGGAGAACTTTGACCCTCTCGGCATTCACACGGGTGATTCGATTGTCGTGGCTCCCAGCCAGACGCTAAGTGATGAGGAGTATCACATGCTCCGAAGCGCCGCCATCAAGATCGTCCGCCACCTCGGCGTCGTTGGCGAGTGCAACGTTCAGTATGCTCTTCAGCCCGATGGCCTCGATTACCGTGTCATTGAGGTCAACGCCCGTCTCTCCCGATCCTCTGCCCTGGCCTCCAAGGCCACCGGCTACCCCTTGGCCTACACTGCTGCCAAGATCGGCCTGGGACACACCCTGCCCGAGCTGCCCAACGCCGTCACCAAGACGACGACGGCAAACTTCGAGCCTTCTCTGGACTACATCGTCACCAAGATCCCCCGATGGGACTTGTCCAAGTTCCAGCACGTCAAGCGCGACATTGGCAGTGCCATGAAGTCGGTCGGCGAGGTCATGGCCATCGGCCGTACCTTTGAGGAGTCCTTCCAGAAGGCCATTCGCCAGGTCGATCCTCGATTTGTTGGCTTCCAGGGCGACAAGTTTGACGACCTCGACTTCGAGCTCCAGAACCCCACGGACCGCCGATGGCTTGCTGTCGGTCAGGCCATGCTTCACGAGAACTACTCGGTTGACAAGGTGCACGAGCTCACTAAGATCGACAAGTGGTTCCTCTACAAGCTTCAGAACATTGTCGACTGCACCCGAGAGCTGGAGGCGGCCGGCAGCGTCGAGGCCCTGAAGAGGGACCAGATCGAGAAGGCCAAGAAGCTGGGCTTCTCTGACCGACAAATTGCTATCGCCGTCAAGAGCACCGAGGACGAGGTCCGTTCGGCGCGATTGGGCTTTGGCATTCGTCCCTGGGTGAAGAAGATTGACACGCTGGCGGCCGAGTTCCCTGCCAACACCAACTACCTGTACATCACCTACAACGGTTCTTCCCACGATGTCACCTTCGAGGACAAGGGAACCCTCGTTCTCGGAAGCGGCGTTTACCGAATCGGAAGCTCCGTCGAGTTCGATTGGTGCGCCGTCAGCACTGCTCAGGCTCTCCGCGACATGGGAGAGAAGACTGTCATGATCAACTACAACCCCGAGACGGTGTCGACCGACTTCGACACGGCCGACAAGGTCTACTTTGACGAGCTGAGCTACGAGCGAGTCATGGACATCTACGAGCTCGAGAATGCCAGCGGCGTTGTTGTCTCTGTTGGTGGCCAGCTCCCCCAGAACATCGCCCTGCGACTCCAGGAGACGGGCGGAGCCAACGTGCTCGGTACCGACCCCAAGGATATCGACAAGGCCGAGGATCGTCAAAAGTTCTCCCAGATCCTCGACAGCATCGGAGTGGACCAGCCTGCCTGGAAGGAGCTGACCTCGGTCGAGGATGCCGAGAAGTTTGCCGACGACGTTGGCTACCCCGTCTTGGTCCGTCCCAGTTACGTTCTCTCTGGTGCCGCCATGACGGTGATTCGAAGCCAGGAGGACCTCAAGGACAAGCTCGAGGCTGCCAGCAACGTGTCTCCCGACCACCCCGTCGTCATCACCAAGTTCATCGAGGGCGCCCAGGAGATTGACGTCGACGGTGTTGCCTCTAAGGGTGAGCTCGTTGTCCATGCCGTCAGCGAGCACGTCGAGCAAGCCGGTGTGCACTCGGGTGATGCCACTCTCGTCCTGCCTCCCGCCAACCTTGACCAGCGCATCATGGAACGCTGCAAAGAGATCGCCGTCAAGGTTGCCAGCGCCTGGAACATCACCGGGCCCTTCAACATGCAGATCATCAAGGCCGACGACCCCGAGGGTGGCGAGCCCCAGCTCAAGGTTATCGAGTGCAACCTCCGTGCTTCTCGATCTTTCCCCTTTGTCAGCAAGGTCCTCGGAACCAACTTCATCGACGTTGCCACCAAGGCTCTCGTCGGCAAGGACGTCCCCAAGCCTGCCGACCTCATGGCCGTCAAGCGTGACTACGTTGCCACCAAGGTTCCCCAGTTCTCCTGGACCCGTCTGGCCGGTGCCGACCCCTTCCTCGGCGTCGAGATGGCTTCCACTGGCGAGATTGCCTGCTTCGGCAAGGACTTGGTCGAGGCCTACTGGACCTCGCTCCAGTCCACCATGAACTTCCGCATGCCCGAGCCTGGTGAGGGTCTCCTCTTCGGTGGTGACGTTAGCAAGCCCTGGCTCACCCAGGTGGTCGACTACATCGCTCCACTCGGCTACAAGCTGTACGCCGCCAGCCCTGAGGTCAAGACGTTCATCGAGTCGAGCTCCAAGCACCAGGTCGAGGTCGAGGTCATCGAGTTCCCCAAGGAGGATAAGCGAGCCCTCCGAGAAGTCTTCCAGAAGTACGACATCCGCGGCGCCTTCAACCTGGCCCAGGCCCGCGCCAGGACGACTCTGGACGTCGACTACGTCATGCGCCGAAACGCCGTCGACTTTGGCGTTCCCCTGTTTATGGAGCCCCAGGTATGTTTTTTTCCTCCTTGAATTAAAGAGTCGTTAACTAACATTCGTCTAGACCGCCATCCTCTTTGCTCAGTGCATGAGCGAGAAGCTTCCTCGACCCGAGGGCATCCCCTCCGAAGTCCGCGA
>JAMQMW010000767.1:0-20021 GCA_024115155.1 Thelonectria blattea
TTTTTTTTTTTTTTTACTACTAAGGTACTCCTTCTCATTCTCTGTCTTGCATCCGCAGCATTCTCGACTCCCGTCGGTCAAGTTCAGACGAATTAACAATCGAGAACACAGGCTGTTCTGCGTTTGGTGCCACCCCCGACATCCGATTTGTCGATCGCACCCGGGCGGGAGCGGATCAAATTCACCATGGTGCCTCCATCTAAGCATTTCACCACGACGAGCTGACGAACCCCGCGAAGAAGAGCTTCAACGACAATTGAAAGAAACATATGATCAGCATTCGGCAGAAGAACAACAGATGATGGCGAGGATTTTGCTTAGAACTTGGTTGGTTCCATGTAGCCTCACGACGAGCATGGTGATAGAGCCGTTTCAGGTGGGGCGCGGTGAGGGAGTTAAGCGCTGCAGGCTGACTGCATTGCAACCAAACATGCAGCCCTCGGTTGACTTTTCTGGCCTCTGGCTTCTATATCGAGCATCCTTCGCGTCGCTTTCTTGGGGGCCGAGCCTGATACAAGACGACTTTGTCGTTTTGCCCTGGGTCCCGATGCATCCCATCTCTCTCCCCTGCAACCTTTCGTTGCGGGAATTCGCACTCAACCATTATCACCATGGCTTTGCGTCACCGCTTCGCCAGGACGAGAGAGCACTTGGACTGGCTTGACGTAGGAGCCATCGTCCTTCTCATCATCGCCAACTGCACCATCTTCTCCATCGCCCACTTTAAGCCACACATCACAACCTCGGGAAGCCTGCCCGAAGCCGGAAGCAAAGCCCTGACACTGGCATCGGCTACGCTCGCGACCTTCTTCTCTGCCTTTATCACCGCTCGCGTGCGACATCTTATCTTGCGGAGTTTCGAACAGGATCTTCGGGACCTGGACGGAAATGTCTGCAAGGTTGGGTTGGGAAACACGACAAGCCTCGACGCCATGGACTCGAAGTGGCGAGGCGCGCTGGGCATCGACGACTTCTCAGAAAAAACGAGGCCGTACAATGCACTTTACTGGGTCCTCTTTGCAATCTGCGGCCTCAACACGCCTGCTCTCGTGACTGCCTTTGCGCCGTCGCTGACGACTAGGAGCGTCGACTACGAGGCCGTCATGGCCGGCGGTCGCGTCCCTGTTCTCCGATCAACATCGGGCACTCCTCCGTGCGCCGGGAGGGCCAGCGTCGATCTGATATCCGAGAACTCGGCTTACACGTGGTCGTACGCCGACGGCGAGAGCGTCTTCTTTGCCATGAACGACGCCGGGTGCCCGGCCGCAAACGTTTTGAATAAACTGCCATCCGTCAACTTCAATACATCCGACTACGTCTATTTGAACTCGGGAACTGCGGTGAGGAAGTCGGCCATCGGGGCATCGATCTGGATGCACAGCGGCGACGCCTTTGACCGGCTGCAGAGGGAGTACGGGAGGAATCTGGTCAAGACGCGGCAATGCGTGCCCGTCATGACGTCGAATCCCGTGCAGTGCCGTCGCCGAGGCACCCTAACGCCCGTATCCTCCAACGTGGTCACTCTCGAGACCGGCCACGACGAATCCGGTGTCTGGGACACGGAGCAAATCAACGCCAGCTTCCCCTCCCGCGACATGGGAAGAGACAGTGTCATGGCGAACTGGCAGTGGCTCAAGCCCAACGCGACGCTCCCCGACGGCTCCGACGCCATCGGTCTCAGCCTGATCGGCCTCGGCGCCTGGGACGCCGCCGACACCGCCTACACGAGCGTCCTTGCCAGCGCCATGAACGACGAGACGGCACAGAACTCGACGTCGGAGAAGGCGGCCAACTCGACCTACGTCGTGACATGCACGCTCGACACGAGAAACGTCTTCAACTACCGCACCGTGACACTCGATCTGCAGGCTATCCAGGAGGGCATCGGCACCAACTTTGCCTACTACCTCTCCGGCGGTGAGCCCTGCGTTCCGGACGACGAGGTTGTCAACGACGTCTACTTTGCCACGGCCGCGCGTGCGAGCCAGGCTGCTGTGCTGGAGAACTCGGGCGTGAGCGGATACGTGGCGACCATCTTGTCTGCCGCGGGAACGAATCGCGGGGGACCGTACGCCTTTGGGAATAGCAAGAATGCGCTCGAGGACGTGTTGGGTCTGGCCGTGGGGATTGCCGTCGCGAATCTTCCCCTGGAGGACAGCTTCGTGCGTACCATGTCGTCCAGCGCCGAGGTCCAGGCTGAGCGTTTGGGAAGCGACAGCGGGGTCTTCTACATGCTGGTCGTGCCGCCGTTGCTGAGCTTCGTCATCTTGGGGTGTTTGGCGGCGCAGAGTATCCAGGAGCGCTGGAGGCCGGGGGCAGGAGGATATAATGCTGGAGAGCCGAAGGAGGTTGGCAAACACGATCGGTATGCGGCGGAGAGCTTGGTTCAGCTGGTAGGGTTGGGAGGAGTCGAGATGGCGCAGCGGTATGAGGAGTAGGGTCCCTGCCGGAGCATGAGACTCGGTTGCTTGATAGGCCTGACCTGCATCTCATGAGTTTATGGAACGAACTTGTCTACTGCTTGAGCATACGCCTCTTGGTAGTCTTTATGCAATGGTCTCACTGCCTCAGCCTGCACCTGACGAAAGAATTACCCTACGTGCTCCTTTGCATTATGATTCTGTTGCCTTGCAGGCTCCTTCCCATCACTGATTGTAATCCATTAGCAGATTATATCCGACAACATCTCCCGCATCATTTACGCAGAACGCTATTTATCTCCCGATGAAATCGACTACATCCTAGGTACTGAAGGCTGACCCGGAGATGAACCTCATTGCGCAGATTGGGCCACTGGCTAAATGGCAGTGGTTTATGCCATAGGGGGCCGGTCTTCTCTCTTTTGCAGCATTAATTCACGGACTTGAGCTTTCCCATGTCGCCGAGAGTCAGAATTGCCTGGCCATGGATGGAAGATAATACCACGGACACGCCTGCGACGTCAATAAGTGGGATGGGGCTGTTTTGCCATGTGGTCAGTCGAAGTCCATGTGACTTCCTCATATAACCTTCACCGACGGGTCCAGCTTATTCAGAAGAAACGAGTCTTTTTCATTGTCTGTTCTGTATGTTCTATGCATCATTTACCACGCAGGCGGTGACAAATATCCGTGGCTTCCTTGCTAGGTTGGTACTAGCCCAGAGCTCTTCATCCCCCTTGAAGGGCGATGCCTATTCACCATAGTAGTGTTGCACCTAACCCTTCATCGCCATCCCAATCCGTTTTCCTCGTCGACGTCCCGGCAGGGCGTTGACCACAGCCTCCAACTCGCCAATCTTGCCCTCCATCGAAGCCATGCTGATCTCCAGCTCAGCCATCCCTCGCCGATGCGATTCCGCGGCGTCGTTGAGTCGCTTCTCGTGTTGCTCCGTCAAGGTCCGAATCAGGGCGAGCACCGTGGGGGATATTTTCCCGAGCAGCTGTTCCTCCAGGTCCGACGTCGAGAGGGTGATGACGACCGGGGTAGCGGCCTGAAGCCGTCCGTCCAAGGTGATGCCTGCGGTTGCGTGTCAGGTGTTTGATCGATCATTTTCCTCTTTTCCGTCGGTGCTATTCGTGCGTACCTGGGACATTGGCAGTGGAGTCCTCCTTGCCGCTCGTCTGTTGCTTCAACTTGGAGATGCCTCCAGTCGAGACCTCGTGGAGGCTGATGTTATCCATCTTGTCGTAGAGGTGCGGATGAATTTGTTCCAAGGTGGACTGAAGGGAGGATGAGGAGGGAAGACGATGAGAGTTGAAATTTGTTGTGGGAGTCAGCCTGCCAGTATATACCCTGAATGCAGCCTCAGGGTCTGGCATCAAGGAAATGAAAAGTTTGTCCAAGGAACAACAACTAGAACAGCAAACAATTGCAAGAGACCCAACTACAACCGTATCCAAGATAACAACAATAGAGGCGACCAAGGCCAACAACCCTTCCGACATGGCCTACCAGGTCAGAGACTCGGCGGCGGCTGATTTGCTGGCTTGCGGACCGTATGCCACCCTATAGATCGGACATGAGTGAGGAACAGGTGTATGTCGATTTGATGACGGATTCTCTTCCGCAAGCCTCTTTTCCTCTGCTTACCTACCTCTTAAGCTCCTATTGTGTTTATCTATTATGTTTAGGTTCCTTCCCTGTGAGTGTCAGCCTTCGCCATTTCCCCAATCATAATGTGCAAATCACCAACCGCTCGAGTCCCCCCCCGGGCTTCGCTCCCATTGGCTCTCGGCGAGTTCGTTTGCCCAAATATCACACCCGACAACAAACCACCAATGCATTCTCTCGTTGCCATTCTTTCCTTCACTTCTCTCACGCAAGCCTCGATTTTTTCTTCTTCTCGGTTTCTCTCATCTCCAGTCCCCTCATCAAATCTTTCACCCCGTCGCCTCCTCACACACCATCGTCCCTTTCCGCAGCAGCCATGGGCCAACTCAAGATCAGCGACATGTTCGCGCGCAAGACTCCAACTCGCGCCGCTCCCAATTCGATCCCTTCAACTCCGCCTCGACCCGTCGCGACCGCAGTCAGACGTCTGCCTCGGCCCGTGGAGAGAATTCCGGAGACACCACAGCAATCGCGTGACGACAACCGGCCAGGCCTACAGACTCCGGACAAACCGCTTCTCCCCGCTTGGGGCAGCTCTCCCTTTACCCCAATTGACATATCGTCCGCCGACGAGAGCTCCGACGGTCAGACGCAAGAAGCTGCGCGACCAGCGGCCCGTAAGCGCAAGCACAATGACTCGACTCCGTCGCGGGGTCTGTCTGCCAAACGAGCGAGGACCAACCAAGATGCTTCTTCTTCTTATTCATCTGCGCTCCAACATCAGCCGCGGCCCAGATCGAAGACACCGGTCGAGCCAGAGAGGACGCAAATGGCAAAGCCTCTTCCTGCATCCACAGCCTCGCTCTCTTCTCAGCGGCCGCCTTGCGTCCCCGTTTCGAGAATTCCCCGCCCTGTCACCAACTCACGCCGCTTTGTCAATGGGGCTGAAGATTCCGACTGCTTCATCGAACGGACCCAGAAGTCGCCTGCGAAACGTCGCCGGAGCGACCCCATCGCTGTTCAAGCCAAGAGGAGACGTCTTAGCAATGGTTCGGGTGCCGCCGTCGCTGGCCAGCAGGCAGGTGAAGTGTCTGACTCGGATTGCGAGATTCTCAAAGTCATCGCGACACCCGATAAACCGACTCTACCCCGCAAAGCAGGCCATCATGCAAGAAGACTCCAAGACGAGGATGAAGGCCAAGACCCCAAGCAAGATTCTCATTCGACGACCATTTCTCCGCCAAGCACAACAGCCAACTGTCCACACACTCCTGTCGCCCCGAGCCCATCGCTCACTGAGGTCGAGAAGAGCCCCATCATCGACCTCACCCAGGAGGAAACGTCCGACTCGGACGATTGGGACGAATATGAGGAGACGCAGGCGAGCCAATCGAGGGTACCTTTGCCGTAGAATGGCAGCGGTCCCGTGCAGAGCCAGCCCATGGCCACATTCCACAATACCCAAACCCGACCTCGTATCGCCGAGTCCAATGCTTCATCAGGTAGAACCAGCGCTCAGCAAGAGGCGAAGCCCAATTATACGAGACCAGCCGAGTCGAAGAGCCTCGCCGTCGCCCCTCACTTGAAGAGTCGCGCTGCCGCTCCCACCTTGGTGAAGGTGTTTAAGACGGAGGGATCGTTCAATGCTGGCCTAGCAGATGACTTTCTTTCTGTTGCAAGTCTCACGGACGAGGATGGCGACGAAGAGGAGGAGCACTGCCACGTCATCAAGACTGAACCGAAGCCCGACACCGAGTCCTCGTCCCCCATTTCCTACCACGACTCTGAAAGCCTCGATGGTGAAGATCTGAGGCCATCGCCACCCCCCTCTTCGCATCCCAGAGAATCAGACGAGAGTTCCGAGGATGAAGGTCCAAAGCAATCACCGCCTCCCTCCTCGCAACCGCGAGAACCAGAAGAGAGCCCCGATGACAAACCTGGTGCTCTTGTCCGCTTCAAAGAAAACCCCAACAGCCCAGATCACCTCAGCGACCTCAGCCCATCACCCACGAAGCAAATGTCCAACCCAATGCCGACGCTTGTCGACATCGCCAGTGCACGAACTCCGACGCGATCAAGTCGGCTCACCCCATCATCAATCATATATAACCCGTCAGCAATGGAGCGGCGCAGGCTGGCTGGCAGAGTTTCTCGGCCTCGGCACCGCGAGTCAATCGTTGACCTCAAAGGGATTCTCAAGACGGCCAAGTCTTATCCGAACAAGCGGGCAAGGCGCAGGCTGGCCCTCTCGTCGCCTCTCGAGGGAGACGTTCTCTCTTCGCCGACTGACAGGATTCAACAAACCAAGCAAGACGCCAAAACCCCCCGCGCTCCAAGTTTCGGTGCTCTTCTTGGCAAGAGGAGTGCTAGATCTGCCATCATCAACAGACAACCTTCCTTCGTTGAGCCGTGGGCAAAAGGAAGGCCGGCTCAGTCGAGTCCCCTCACATTTTGCAGGCCGCTTCAGGTGCATAAGAGCAGGCCCATAGTCGTCGAGCCTGCCCGCTCGCCGCCTTCCAAAGGAGCGTGCATCGATGAGGATAAGTATCTGCCAGGAATTACCAAGTTTTGTACTAACTCCGGCTGGCAGACAACAGACCGATTCCGTTCAACGCGGATTCGTATTCATCGTTATCCGAGGACGACCGAAGATGAGGAAACAAATCTCCCCGACACACCCTCAAAGGCCAGGAAGAGCGCAAAGGCGCCCAGCACACCTACAATAAAGAGCCAGATCAGTGTCATCAACGGGAGAGGATCGAGAGACGATGCAAAAAAGAAGAAGAAGCCGAAACGAGAGCAACTCGGCGATTTCCCCCCCAGACCAAGACAATATATGCCACCCGTCATTCGAGATGGAGTTTCGGAACACGCCATCAAACCCACGGCTGCCCGCCTGGAGAAGAAGATTGCGGCGGGAAAGATGCTCGCCGGTCACGGCAAGCCAGTAGGCCAGCCTGGCTAGAAGCCAGACTGGAGTCTTCCTGTGCCTCAGACAAAACGGACTTCCAACGCCGTGGAAGCAGAGCTGGAGCGTCGAGGAGTTCGAACCGTTACACAGTACAACAACTTTTGGTACAACCTTCAAATGAAAGCCTCCAAAGCCATGGGGTCTTCGGTGCCACTCTTCACCGCTCACAAAATGGCGCTTGACCAATTCGTAGAGGAAGCCATGAAGAAGGACGAGCAAGCCAGCGAGAGGATGAAGAAGCAGAAGTTGAAGGAGGCTGAGGAAGAAAAGAAGAAGGCCGAAGAGGCAAAGAAGCCCAAGGGCGTCGAAGCCATCAAGCTCTGGGGCGCAGGAGAAACCGACGATGAAAGTTCGTCGTCATCGGAATCCGAGGACGGCGAGGCGCTCATCGCCAAGATGCACGAGAACCTGAGGAAGGCGAGAAGCTACGGAGCCGGCACGAGCCTGGGTCGATGATGCGCTGTAACGAACGGGTTCTCGCCATCGGCTTGAGCCTTTTTTTTTTCTTGGTGTTGTCGTTGAGTTGAAAGGACAACAAGGGCCCCACGTTGAAAGTGGTCAGGGGCTTGTGGCAAAGTATCACCACGTCGTCGGTGCTTCGGTTCTTGTTACACACAATCTCGGGCAACAGGGAGGAAGAAGACAAAGGTGGCAAGGTTTCGGGATTTAGTCAGGAGGACGACGTGTTATATGTGTTTTCATCATCTGTCGAAGGGGGGTACAGGCTGGTACTTGTACATGTGCACAGCATGGAAAGGATCATATGGCTGCGGAGTGAAAGGAGGTCTCCCTGGCACTGGGTTTCACTGGGACGTTAATTAATTCGAACAATGAAAAGATGGCGAGACGGTCGTGCCTGCCAATGGCGGTCAACCCGTGTGCGACCCAGTTCCTTTGCCGTGAGTCTGCGAGCCGTGATTGGCTGTCGAGGCTGATTAGCCGCGCATATGCGGCCGAGATTACCACGAACAGGGGTGTGTCAGTAGCCGCACCGTGTTGCTCAGGCCGAATTCTACGACGGCGGACAGTTTTTCTCGCGAACGGCTGCACTGTACCCCCCTCCATCTTCCCCCCTGGGCATGGCTTGACACGATAAGGCCATGCCATGCCACAAACCCGATGACGGGCAAAATTGTGCGTGCAAAAAGTCACGTCGATTCGGCTGCCAGGTACCGACTCTTGTTGCGCTCATTTTATCGCATCCCGTTGGTCCAAGGCCTGGTGGGAGGAAATGTGGGAGCGCGATGCCTCTTTGGGCAATTCGGCTCCTCCCCGTTATTGAATGGCTGCGCTGGCCAAAGTGGCGGGCGCGGCGGGCGCTGCAACTGCCACGGGCAAAGGCGTCAACAAGTGGTAGGAACTTGGGTGGTACCTGCCTTGTATTCGTACTTGTGGTTCGTGTTCGTGGGCGCTGTCGCACTTCAGGGCAGGTGCAGTGAGTGGGTGGTGCAACCGACACGGGTAGCGACTGCCCGGGGCGGCGTTGGCGCGTTGGCGCTGCTGCAAGCCTGCAACCAATGCAGGAGGAAGGTGCGGCGTGGTTTTGGCTTTGGTTTTGCCCGTTTTGTCCGGGCGCGCCTCCTTCTTTCTTCCTTCACAAGTTCCCTCCTTGAAGATCGTCGTAATTCATTCTCCGACTTTCGCTAATCATCATCCTCTTCCTTGTTTTTTTCCTTACTCTCGCTCACCCCCCTCAATAATTGCTCTTCCTATGCCGCCGTCATTGTTTTCTGCTTCATTTTGTTCTTGATTTCTTTTGGAGAATCCCCAAGTCACTCTCGCTTTTTTTCCTTTTCCGCCTTTCTTGGGATACATACTCATCTTCTCTCGCTTGCCTTCCAATTTAACCCTCGAAATCCAAACTAACCCGCCAACCCGGGGCGCGCGTGTCTTTCCCCTGCGCCTCCTCTTCGCTCGTTTTCCCAAGGAGCGATACTTAATTACTACCAAGTGACAACACGGACACCAGCCCTCGGCTGACACGAGACCACCTCCATCGTTGATCGATCCGACGCTGTCCCTTAGCCGTCTTGGGTTTGTGTCAGTCTTCCAACTCCCGAGTCCGTGTTCATCGACGACACTCGCTTTAGCTCTACTCTCGCTTTAACCCAAATATTTCATCTCGCTTCAATAACATTCCTATTACGGAACGCCCTCCCCTCCCTGACCACGTCTGGGCCCAAGTCGATACCCTGGCAATCTTGAAACGACTCCTCATCAGCCCTGAGATCCAGTCCAGGAACCACCACGACCCTGCACTGCCCACCCACGTCCCGTCGAACAAAAGACGGCGAGGCCGCCATTCAGACCGACTCGACAACAACACGAACGATACAAACTACCCCGTTAAGACTACGATCCAATCCCCGTGGCGAGTCGACGTCTCTCGTCTTCCCGTTGCCGCCCTTCTCCCCGGTCATGCGACAATGCTTCGCGCTCGCGACCTCGATAGCGTCATCCCCAGCCCCGAATCCCCTCCAGGGATGACGACCTCCAAGAGCTCGAAATCCTCGTCTTTCCAATCCTTCAGCAGCGACGATGGTAGCGTTCTGGCCGACGTCGGCCACTTTGAGGAGATTGGCCTCGATGACGACAACGACACGGTAACCCTCAAGAGCCCTTCCGAAGTCAGCATTCGCTCCTTGCCCGCCAAAACGCCCTCGGGCCGAACGCTCGCTGCCGGCCGAACAGCCTCAAAGGCTCGTCCCCCTTATCCAACGCTCCAAACAAATATATACTCTGCCAATCCACGAAGCACCTACCTCGGTGCTCTTACTGAGCCTCTCTCCGCGAGTCGCCAAAAACCCCTGACCAGTCCCTCATCGGTCTCTCTCCCCTTTTCTCGGCGACACCGAAGTCCAAGCCCCGGAGGTTTTTCACTCAACCCGAAGGATCCGAGCTTTCCCCCACGACCCCGACGCGGCAGCTGGCAGACAAATCGCGACCGCAAGTCATTAACTGACCTCGAGCGAGAGTGTGACGAAGATGACGGCGACGATATCCCCGAGGGTCTAGTTCTCGAGAACGTTCCCATCTCTCCTCGACCACCGTTGGAGCGCTCACCAAGTCGACCACATTCCGTGTCGCCCTCCCCCGACCGAGCGCCCAAAGAACGAGTACGCAGCATTGGCAATGGAACGCCTCCTGTCGCCCAAGCCCAAGGCTCGCTCCGGTCACCTTCTTGGAAGGCGGACACAGCTCCACGCAGCCCCATGAAGGCGCGCGCGCAGAGTTGGAACGCGGCCCTAGCGGAGCTCAATGCTGAGTCCAAAGCTCTCACGGAAAAGCTGGAAGAGCATGCCGATGAAGTCAAGGAACAGCAGGCCAAGCAGAAGAACGGCGCCCGACCAAACACCTGGAATGCGACGCGGCGGCGATCACTGGATACATACGAAAAGAAACAGAGAGTCAAGTCCACGCCCGAGCTCCCGCCTCTTCGGAAGACAAATATCATGATCGACCCTCTACCCATTTCCAAAGAGAAGGAGGCTGTTTTGAGCCGAACGAGACCGTCATGGCTACCCCCAAAGGACCCCGCTGAGGAGAAGCGACATCTGAAGGAATACCAGAAGATGATGGCAGCCAGCGCCAAGGCCGAAGAGCGTCGTGAGGCTTCCCGAAAGGCCAAGATCGAAGGACGCGACGTCGCGGCGGACAACCTGATGCAAGTATGGGAGAGGGACGTGATTCCTCGCTGGAACGACGCCATTCGAGAACGCAAGACGAGAGAATTGTGGTGGAAGGGTGTTGCTCCACGCAGCCGAGGAGTCGTGTGGTCCCGAGCAATTGGCAACGAACTTGGCCTGAACTCGGGATCATTCGATGCGGCACTTGCCAGGGCCAAGGAGGTAGAATCCAGGGTCCAAAACGACAAGGGCGATGCGGATGACGTCCGGAAAGCCAAGTGGTTCAAGGAGATCCGCAGCGACGCGGCTGAGGGAACCTGGAAAGACCTCCGTATCTTCGAAGTCGGCGGGCCGCTACACCAGAGCCTGGTGGACGTCCTGAGCGCATATGCCATGTATCGGAGCGACATTGGTTACGTGCCAGGTTGCAACGTGAGTAACGCGACCAACTACTCGCAGATCACCACGCTAACGCTTTGTCAGACGATTGCCGCATTGCTTCTACTCAATCTTCCCGATGCGGCATCCGCCTTCGTCTCGCTCTCCAACGTCCTCAACCGACCCCTACCCCTGTCCTTTTATGCGTCGGACCCGGGTGCGCAGTCATCCGCCTGCAACCTTGTCATGCAGACGCTGGCCCTCAAGTCGGCACCATTGCATGAACACCTCACGAGAAGCGTTAGCGCGCCCAAGTTGGAGTGCTACCTCGGTGACATATTTACGAGCATGTTTACCGGGCACCTGGCCATCGACGAAGCCGCCAGGCTATGGGATGTCTACGTCTTTGAGGGAGACGGACTCCTGGTCCGGGCCGCTGTCGCTTTCCTCCTCAGCAGAGAGATGACCCTGCTCGGAGCGAAG
Organism: Thelonectria blattea; assembly: GCA_024115155.1. Lineage (NCBI taxonomy): Eukaryota > Fungi > Ascomycota > Sordariomycetes > Hypocreales > Nectriaceae > Thelonectria > Thelonectria blattea. Next base: position 11,490 of record JAMQMW010000767.1, read on the forward strand.
ACAGCGGAGGAGATTGGGATTGTGCTGTCGGAACAAAACTCCAGCGTGCCGTCCGCCCGACCTCATGGAAGGGTCGGGACCGAAGACCGGTTCATGATGTCGGTACGCGAAGCAGGCAAGGCTTAGGCGTCATTGTTTAGAGCACAATCAAGGTGTCCATGATCGGGTTACATAGACGGACGGTATTTAGGAGCTCTCTTGGGGGGCTGATGTGTATATTTTGGTATAGGAGACATATGGCTCCATTTTCTGGCGTTTGATACAAGGGGCGATGCATGGGAATGTTTGGGAGGAGGCGGATCATTATGGTGATGAGATGGTTTCGATAGACGGGAGATGGACTTAGTAGTTAACTTCGTAATCGTCAGTCGTCCTGCGAAAGGATGGACGAACTCTTGAATCAAGCTTTAGATTCCACAACGATCTGTTGCAAGGATGGGCTCGTCCCGTGTCAATGCCTGTTCGGATCGAGGCGATCCGGGGAATGACGACATATCCGGGGGTGCAACTACTTCTATTAAAGGTGAGACAAGAGACGCATCGCATGTTTACTTTTTGCCCCTTTGGACTGCGTGTCATGGTTCAAGCATCCGAGTAGCCAAGGTAACGGGGGAAGTGAGACAGCAAGGGGGCCCGAAGCCAAATTCCGTCTGGTGCGCCGTTGTAGGGTAGTGTGGCGTGAAACAAGGCGAGACATGTCTCAACCTCGTCGTCTCATGAGGTTTTGGCGATGCTCGGCATCACACGGTGACATTTGGCTAGGGCTGGAAGGGGGACGAATCTCTGACAATGTAGATTTCTCAGGTGGTATTGTACAAGTGCCGATAAGATCTGCCAAAGGTAGCCAGCATGTGGATATTTCGACGATGGTGAGTGTAGTGCTTAAGGACCATGGTGAAAGAGGTGTGTCTTGAGAGAAAATTTCTGGTTCAAGAATGAAGAAAAAACCATCAATGCAAGCAATGGGAACCGAAAATTTTGACTCGATTTATCCATCAGGATATGCGATGACATTCTTTCCGTTATTGTCTGCTTTCCTTTCCTGCCGTTGGTTGGTGATCTCGATAGTCGGACTGCAGTTAATCCGGACCCGATTCCCATGTTGCCGAATCGCATGCACCATTGAACCCCACACCCACGTCCCCACTTCACGCAGCGCGCCCGCTAGATGTGGCGGACAAAAACATTCAAACAATACTATCAAGAAACATCTTCAACATCGTTCGGCCCATCTCACTCAGCTTAAAAGCCGAATCCTCTCGCTTGCCGATCGTCGCGGACAAGAGAACCGGAAAGTTGGGGAAAAAGACGGGGCGTATCTGCCATATCAACGCTCGTCGCCGCCGGTGGACGACATCACTACCTCGTATCGAGGACTTACATGTACGGATACCAAGTACGAACACATCTTTGCGCAGGCCAAAGATGCCCTCCGGCTACAAACATGGCGACACACCGCAGAAAGCCATGGTGAGGGGCACAATCTCTTACCTGGAGTCCCAGGGCCTGCCAGTCAACAAATCAGCCATCTTCCGCCACTTCGACCTCTCCCGCTCCCAAGGCTACGCCGCCCTCAGCGTCCCCTCGTCGCGGCGCAACGATCCCGAGTGGGAGGAGACTCGAGGCCGGCCCAGCAAGATCTCGGACCTGGACCAGAAGAAGATGGAGTCGATCCTCTGGGACGACGCCTACGACGACGCAAACCTCAACTGGAGCCGGCTGGCCAAGGAGGCGGGCCTCGAGATGGAGTGCAACCCGCGGACGCTTCACCGCACCATGGGCACGCTCAGCTACCGGCGGTGCCTCTCCTGCGCGCGCTGCTGGACGCACAAGAAGCTGCGGGAGAAGCGCGTCGAGTTCGCCCGCAAGATGCTCGACGCCTACCCCAACGCGCTCGACTGGCGTGCCGTGAGATTCAGCGCCGAGCTGCATTTTGGCTTCGCTATGGACCGCAAGCTGCGGCTGATTCCCCGGGCCGGCGAGAAGTTTTGTCCCGGGTGTGCGCCGCTGCCCGAGGCGAGCTGGCCGCGGGATGTGAAGAGGATACACGCGTGGGTGGCGGTGGGATACGGGTTCAAGAGCGAGATTGTGTTTTACGAGGACTCGCTGAGTCCCAACTGTTCCGGCGTCATGACGATGCCCCAGTACCGCGACAAGATACTGCAAAAGGCGGTCAAGCCGTGGCTGTCCAACCCGGGACCACAGGCTTTCGTCCTCGAAGAAGACACCGACCTGTTCGCCCACGGGTCCGGCAGCAAGGTCAACCTCGTGCAGCACTGGAAGGAGGACAACGGACTGCGCTGCCACTTTAGCTGCGGCGAGAGTCCCGATCTGAGCCCGTTGGACTCGCTGTGGCCGGTCAAGAAGCAGTGGGAGCTGGAGAAGGCGCCGGCCGACTGGGAGGACGAGACGCTGCGGCAGGTGGTGCGTAGTGTGTGGGAGGGGTTCGATCAGGAGAGAGTCGATGTGTGGGTTGACTTTATGCACCAGCGGCTGAGGCAGGTCGTGGACACGGAGGGGAGGTTTGTTGCTTGGTGATTTGGTGTTGTCCCGGGTTATTTCTTTGCCGTCTTTGACGATTGTGTTTGTCGAGGAGTTGGAGTTTTTTGAATGGTTGGAGTTGAGCGACTGGGCGACGCCTCGATGGGGCTCTTTGATCCCTTTACCTAATGATTGCAATCTTTTAGCCTCCTACTTACTTTTCCTTGAGTGTTCCTCATCCTGTCTCAGCTGGCGTGGACTTTGCATGTACTTGCCCATTACTTAGCCTTCAAGGCTCGCAAACACTCGATGATATCGGCAAGCGGATGTTTGAGCATACTACCGGCACGGGACGAATGCTCTGCTCTTCCCTCGGAGAAAGATCTCACTGGTCTGAGAACAGCTCATCATTGGGCTGATGGAAACCCGACGAATAAAAACATCTCGATGCTTCTTCCAATAGGACGAGCATCACTGGCTGCAACTGTCGGTTGCTCGCCTCTCAGACTCCTCGCTGGACCCTAACAATTCACCCCTTCGCACACGTTCCAAATATTTCTACGCGTATCCTGGATCTATTTTCCTTTTTCTTTTCCGCAGTCGTGTGCCAACGCGCGTTGCCTCACCGCCCGACTTTCTCTCGAGTCTTTGGCGTCGAGGCCTCTCTCCCCGTTTCTCTGGAATACTCGTTCCTGTCCCTTTTCGAAAACTCTCCTGTTCCTTCCTTATTTATTTTTCCTTCGGAGATGCCTCTTGTCCGCTTTTCTGACACAGAGGATACAGACACTCACTCGACCACCTCCTCTGAGCCCAGTATTGGGTATCGCCGTTTCTCCGAGTTCCCTACGTCGCCGACCAGACGGGAAGGTATCTCGAGGGAGTTGTCTACTTTCTCTTGGCTCGACGCTGTTTTTCCTCCCGACGCCGACTCTCCGAGTGCTGGTCGGTCTACTGGGCAATCAGCTGCTGTGCCAGTCGAGAGACAGGTCGTTCCTTCCCAGTCTATATCCCAGCTCGCGCCACAAAGACTTGGGGTTCGGATCATGGCCCGCACGAAGAAGGCCGCCCAGGCCGCGAAGAAGGATGCAGCGAGGGGGGTTTCTTCGACGCCAAACACGAAGATTAAGAAGAAGGGGACGGGTCCCCATGATAATCGCCTGGCTCTCTCTGAGGGAAACTTTCGCGAGCCTTCGCTTAGACGAGGGAGCGGCATGGTTGTCGAGACGCCTGCTGGGATTCGAAAGAGTATTAGCGAGAGAAAGAAGAAGGGAACTTGGCATCGAGGTGCCGCTCGGTCTACCAATGCTGGCTCTTCGAATAAGACTCAGCCTGTCGTCAGGTCTGATGGCCCTCGACCAGAGCCGCTGCCTCCGAGCTCGAATGTTCGTTCCTGTCATCTACCATCTCTTCATATTACTGACTGCTCCATAGTGGCTCATCACACGACCCAAACCTCAGCGAGGAGACGTTCCTCCTCTGGTCGTCCGCCAACCAATTGCTTCCGCCCCAGCACCAGACCCTGAACAGATCCAAAAGGCCAGAGTGTTGAAGGTATGCGTCTCTGCCAGAAACCACGAACCATCAAAGACTGGCGAAGAGTTTTGGTCCGCAGTCTTGGAAGGGATCGCACCCGACCTGCGAATGGGCCTCAAGATCAAGAACTGGGAGTCTCTGAAGCACAGGGTTCGGCTGTGGTGCTCGGAACGCAGGCAGAAGATGCACAAGGGGACATTGCCGCCTCCCAACCCTGATCGCTCCGACCTCGAGACTGCAATCGACGAATGGAACTTGACTGGCGCACGCAATTTCTGTGATGAGAACAGAGGCCAGATCATGGCCGCCATGAAGGACGAGATCAGAACCAAGATCAGAGACGAAATCCAGGCCGAAGCGCAATCCTACATTCGCGATGCCGTCCGCGAGTGGGCAAACGAGAAGCTGGAGCAGCGTCTGGGGGAGATTACGCGACGTCCGCTGCTGAGACCCGGGAGTAGTCGTGAGCAGTACCGCAAGTTGATTGTTTACCTCACGGATCAGACGAGGCAGACGGGTTGCGAGCCTGATGAGGTGTGGCAGACGGAAGCGCTCATGTCCATGGTGATTGATCTTCAGCCTGGTTTGGATGATATCGTTCGAGAGCATACTCGAAAGTTCTTCAATCCGCCTGAGGTTAACGAGGGGACCGAGGAGGATGTCTCTGGCCAGCAAGATGACGACGTCGATATGGCCTCCGAGGAAGGAGGTGTCCATATTATTGAAGACGACGACTCCTCCAGTGATGAAGCCAACAGCGGCAACTCCCCGGACTCCTCTTCTTCATCTTCTTCCGACTCTTCCTCCGACTCCGAAGCCGAAGACAACCAAGACCGCATCATCGAGACTCCCGCTCCGCTCCAACAAGACATTCCCATACCCTCCATCGAGCAGCCACGAAACCCAATCGTCACGCCTCGAACCCGAACAGACCGCGAAGAGTACGAAAAGCAAAACTCGGAAGCCCGAGCTACAGCAGCGGAACTAGGAAAGAAGCGACTTCGATACGACTCGACCGACACTTCGGCATCCAGAAAGCGGAAGAAGCGTTCCGAAGATCAAGTTCATGTTCAAGAGACCATACCCAAGCAACCAAAAGCGAGCGCCCACGCCGACACTCCATCTTCGAGCCCCAGCGACTGGTCCATGCCGTCCGTCACCGACCTCGTCATCCGAGGCTCATCCAGATCTGGATCGCGAACTTCTGTCTCGCAACCAGCGTCCGATCCCCAGCGGGAAAAGACCGAGGAAGGAAAAGAAAGAGTCGCCTCTGTCCCTCCCGCGCAGGCCGAGGTCATTCCCGAGACGCCCGGGTACGCCGGACGATCGTTTCTGCGTGAGAGCACCGCGGATTTCCACCGCATGTCGCCGAATGCAAAGGGCGAGATGCTGTATCGCACGCTGAGATCGTTGGTTTCTTCTTGTGCGAATCGTCGGGATCTGAATGAGAATTGAGGGTTTGGAGGGAGATGAGTGACGACCTGTTTGGAGGTTACTGTGCAAGGAAGGAACTTGCAGGATGGTATGAGGATTGGAACCCTACATTGGTACTTTGGAAGATAGAACCTCTTAGGCACTTATTGTAGAATTTGTATCAATATGATGTTAATATTATGTGTAAATCATTCTTACATTACCTTATCCAAGGGCAAGTGTTGGTATATGGGAACGAAGAATAATTGCAAGGCTAGACCCAGGCAAGGCTTGAGATAGTCTAACCCTTGTCTGCTTAGGGAGGAAACGAGCAACTGGAACGACTCATAACAATTCTCCTCATGAATAAAATTGATTTCGCAAACAATGATGTCATGTTGACACGCGCCCTCCTGGTTCAAGTATAAAACCATCCCTCACGATGTCGGCCCGTTCCCCCGCACCTCCAAATCCTCCAAGCTCCGAACCATCCGTAGCCTTGAGCCTGATTCGCACGACACCTCAGACCTCCTCACCTGATAACTTCTTCACTCCTACATCATCCGCACTTCGTCTTGGTCAAAAAGAATATTTGGATTCGTCAGGCCCTTTCTATCTGCATCTGCTCTAATCATCTAACCGTGTCTTGATTTCTGTCAAAGAATCCGACTTTTTTTCATCTGTTTCTCCCCTCACCGACTCCCCCCTCAACTCGCCCCGCGGAGACTCATCAGGAAGGCGACCATGGCAATCTATCGCATCGGCGAGACCAACGAATGACCCCCTCGACTCGACCCAAAGAAACAATCAACGCTGAGCAAGGGCAACGGCAACTTTGCAAAAACAGTATCTACCCAGCCGCCGCTTGGGCGGGGTTTCCATGATTTCATTACTCGGGCTTGGGCATGACGGCGGGCTTGATGCCCAGGTTGTTTCGGTTGCGGAAGAATAAGATGCCCTTGGCCGGGCCCTCGGCGTCTTGCACGGGCTCAACCCACTGGCACATGCGTGCGCTGCGGTACATGGCCTTGATGAAGCCGATGGGACCGTCCTTGACGTCGGCACGGTAGTGCTTGCCCATGATGGGCTTGATGGCATCCGTGGCCTCGTCGGCGTTGTAGAAGGGGATCGAGCTGACATAGTGGTGCAGGACGTGCGTCTCGATGATGCCGTGGAGGAGGTGTCGGCCAATGAATCCCATCTCGCGATCGATCGTGGCAGCCGCGCCGCGGACAAAGTTCCACTCGTCGCCGGTGTAGTGAGGCAGCGTGGGATCGGTGTGCTGGAGGAAGGTGATGGCAACTGAATCAATCAGGTCAGTACAAGGTCAAACTGAAGTTCCCGGGAGTGACTTACCAAGCCAGTGGTTAACCCAGAGATAAGGCAGGAAGTACCACACGAGCATGTTGTTGAAGCCAAACTTCTTGGTGAGGAAGAAGAGGGCAGTGGCGGTGATGAGGATGCCAATGTCGCTGTAGACGATGAGCTTGGCGTCGCGGTTCTCGTAGAGAGGGCTGCGAGGATCGAAGTGGTTGACGCCACCGCCGAAACCGTTGCGCTTGCCCTTGCCGCGACCCTCGCGCTGGCGCTCGTGGTAGTTGTGGCCCGTCACGTTGGTCATGAGGTAGTTGGGCCATCCGATGAGCTGCTGGCCGATGAGCATGACGAGGTTGAAGAGGGGAGTCTCTTCGGTGAGCTCCGACATCTCGTGGACGAGCTTTCCGACACGGCTGGCCTGAGCCTCGCGGGTTCGGGGCACGAAGACCATGTCACGCTCCATGTGGCCAGTGGCCTTGTGGTGCTTGCGGTGGGAGATTTGCCAGCTGAAGTAGGGGACGAGGAGGCTGGAGTGGAGGACCCAGCCGGTGAGGTCGTTGATTAAGGTCGAGTCGGAGAAGGCGCCGTGGCCGCACTCGTGGGCGATGACCCAGAGACCGGTGCCGAAGAGTCCCTGGAGGACGGTGTAGAGAGCCCACAGACCAGCTCGAGCGGGCGTGGAGGGGATGTGCTCGGGGGTCACAAAGTTGTGGAAGATGTAAAAGGTGGTGGCGAGGCAGATCATGTCGCGGAGGATGTAGGCGTAGCCCTTGAGGGCGGAGCGCTTGAAGCAGTGCTTGGGGATGGCGTCATAGATCTCCTTGATGGTGAAGTCGGGAGGGGTGAACTCGTTGCCGTACGTGTCGAAGAGACGGCCGTACTTGGAGTTGTCGGTCTTGACTGGGGCTTCGGAAGCGAGCGAGGAGAGGGAGGTGTTGGAGGCGGAATGGCGAGGAGAGTCGGACGGGGAGACGGCGGCCGAGGACTCAGAGTCGGTGGCAGCGGTCGAGGGGACGGTCCGGCGAAGGACAGTGGCCTGGCCGGGCTGGTGGGAGGACGTGATTGAAGCCATTGTGGTGTTGGTACCCGAAGAGACTGACTGGGTGGGAGCCAATTGGTTCCGTGACCGTTGGTCCTTTCAAAGGAGAGAAAGAATGAAGGTCAAGAGAATGCAGGAAGGAAAGCAGAAGAGGAGTGCGGAAAGGGGACGGACAAAAGATAATGGAAGACCACGGATAGGCTTCTGGGTGGATGCTCTTCTTTCTCTCGGCAATGAAGCGTTTTGTTGGGGTGGTCGTGGAGCCTAAGTTTCGGCCGCGGGGGGACGGGAACGGGGACAGCGGCGTGTCTAGGCCTGTGGCACAAAACGCCGCCTTGTGCGTGCCAATTGAGACTGCGTCAGGTGCAATTGGCGCCGTGTCAGCTGCCATTTGAGACGGAAAGAGCTTGGGATGCCTGGTGTTGCCGGTTTTGCATCGCAGAAGCATCACCTCAAAGAATTCCATCAATGCGCATCGTAAGCACCATTCCATTCCGCCTTATCGCCTCGAGGCATTGATCAAGATTCCCATCTTACCCACCATATCTCTCCGTCTCATCTTCAAGGTATTCTTCGTTTTTCAGCCGTTGACAGCATACCCAATTCCCGATTTCCTGATCCAATTGAAGACAGCTCGGCCGGGTTGTTGTCGTTCCTTCCTTCCTCTCTGAAAGCGGGTCTCCACTCGACCCTGCTGCACCTTCCACCCGGACCTGGGCCTGTGGCAATGCCGGTTTTTTTTTTTTTTT